>PVKH010028203.1:0-12878 GCA_004027955.1 Chaetophractus vellerosus
ATTGCCTGAGTTACCTCCTGAAAACCAACTTGTGACTCAAATGTGACCACTCAAATGTGTAAACTCAGAAAGTAACTCACTACCTTCGCCTGGATATAGGGCATGCCTCCTGAGGATAAGCATCCCTGGCACTGAAGGATTACTACCAAGTGCCAACCAGTGGTGCATTTAGAAAAAGCCTTGACCAAAAGGGGGAAACATTAAATAAAAAAAAGTTGTTATGGCTAATAAACTTCAAAGTTAGTTGTGAGGTCATTCGAGAGGTTATACTGATACACAGGAAAGAATAGTGAAGGCACACAACCCCGTGAAATCAGCACCCCATCAGCGGACCTTACCTTTGAATATATGATAACGTATCGCCCCAATGTAACAGAGTTAGACACACTTATAATTTCACTACACATGGTTCTTCTACCCCTTTTATTTGAACCTATAATTAGCACTATACTTAATGAATATATGTCCCAGAGACTTAAATATTTGGTCTGTTCATATGCTGGCTGAATCCTGAATCTCAGCAGAGCTGCAGCCAGCACTTACTCTCTAGTTCATTGGACTTACCCAGGACAACTAACAAATAATGATGATGGAAAACCCCTATCTCCCAAAACAAAGATTATCTACAACTGAAAGCAAACAGTTTCATCCATCTGCCCCAAAAGATCTAAGCACTCTCTCAATCTGAAGCAGAGCTGGCTTCATCATTCCAAAAATCCTCAAGATTGAGGAATGAATAAATGTAAGGGGGGAATGCGACCATGGACAAGTAGACTTATTATTATTGTAGTAATGGAAGAACTTGTAACACTGATGTTATGATAGTGGTTACCAGAGGTTCTGAGAGGAGTGGGAGGAAAGAATAGGTAGAATATAGGGCATTTTGGGGATTGTTCTGTATGATATTGAAATGACAGATATAGGCCATTATACATTTTGTCAAAACCTATAGAATTTTATGGTGCAAAGTGTAAATCATAATGTAAACTATACACTTTGTTTAGTAGCAACATTTCAAAATTTGTTCATTACTTATAACAAATGCACCACACTAATGTAAAATGTTTTTAATAGGGGAAAATGTAAGATGGGGAAGGTGTGGGGTGTATGTGAATCCCCTATACTTTTGATGTAACTTTTCTGTAATCTGAAACATCTTTAAAAATAAAGTTCATTATAAGAAAAAAATGTATGATTCCAGGATTTTAATGATAGAGTATGATTGAGGGAATATTCAAGTGTACAGAGACTCCCTTCTCTTCTTGAACATGCTGTTGTGAGTTGAAATTATAACTACCATATAGGTCTGTGGAGCTCAATAAGGCAGGTGGAAACCAGTTGGTCAATCTATGGAATATTCACACAGGATACGCTCTTCATCCTCACCATGATGTACTGTTACTAGATTTAGTTCATTGAAAAGATTTTGAGGTTAGAAAATAATAAAAATGTATGATTAGAGAAATTTAATGTGCTATCTCTCATATTTATGAAGTTACAAAATTTCAAAAAACTCTCTAACTTCTCAGATGCTTCAAAGATATTCAAATGCAATCAAAACAAATAACAGAGAAGTAAGTTCTAATCTAAAAATTACCTTAAAATACTCCATTTAATTTAAAAGGAGTTGTTTGTTATTGTGTTTTTTCTCATTTTAATCTTAGAGTAGCAATTCAAAAGATGAATCACTATAGTCATGGAAGACTCACAGTTGACAAAGGTAATTTGCTAGTACAACTGTGAGCTTGTCTTTTATTTTAATTAACTTTTGAACCTGTTCGCTGAAGTCTTCATATTACATTCTATTCATATTTACCTTAAAAAATAATTCTCTAACAAGGCTGTTTTTCTATTTATTTGTGTTGGAAGTAGCTTGGCCAAAAGGAACTTCTCACATTAGTTTAGCTACTTTTTCTTAGAAAGTGAGAAGGAGGCCATGGGTGACCACAAGCATCCACCTTGTTTTCCTGAAGAACCCAAACATTCTCCTTCTACCTTTCCTGGCACAGGGTTATGATTTCAGGAAATGTGGCTGATAAGTGACTGTCGGTCTTAAAGTAATTCCATCCCATGCTGTGAGTAGAATCAAAAGTGCTCACTTGAGTCACTCAAAGAGAACTTTTTAAAAATGTTGGCTATAGGAAAATTACATGAAACACATAATTTTTTTCAATTCCTCAAACCTATGTGAATCTTTTAGGTATTTGGTTTATAAGATAGCAGATAAGAGATATTAATCTTAAACTGAAAAGAATGTTTGCTTCCTACTTTGGAGGAGTGGAGCTATATAAAAATTTCTTATTTCCCAGGGAACTAGACTTTTATTTTACTATTTAGTCTCTACTTTTTTAAGAACAGTTGTCTCTTAATTAAGTAAATATTTCCCAACACTGCTTAGACCCCTAAGTTCTTCAATCATGTTTAGGTTAGTCCTGGGGTTAGTAAAAGTTAAAATAAAAAATAAAATGCATGAGTGAAAGAGATCATATAGAATTTTAGAATAACACTTCTACAGGTTTGCCCAACCTATAAACATGGCCATATTTCCCCATAAAAATGGTCCCTTTGTTAAAAATTCATGAAAGTCTCATTCTTTACCAATGTGTTTTAAGTCAACCATAGAAATTCTTCCCAAAGAGTATATGGTTCTCAATATTATTGCATTTGTTCTCAAACCTGTGTGTGCCAGTTGAATTTACTGTTGTAAATGAAATATTTGCATATTTTATGTAACACAATAAAATGTCTGTGTAAAGAGAGTTGCTATTTGTATAAAAATTAAAAAGTGATGTTCTAAACTTTTTATGTTGAATTAGGTATGAACAAGCCTACAATTAAAAAGCTGGAGCAAATAGTGTAAAATACTAGAAAGAATCTATATTTTATCCACTAAAAATTAAATGGAAATCTTATAGATGATGCAATAGGGGTGTGGTTTATGCAATAAAGACATTGCAAAATTCCAAAATGCAGATCTATACTCAAAGAAAATTCCATATCCTTAGATCAAAAGATTGACAAAGATGCACATTTACATATTTTAATTTAAAGTAAAATGGTGAAGCCATGACTATATCATTATTTTATGATTCTCCAATTTACTCAACTCTTCATCTCACAGTCTTACTACCAGCCAGGATTTCAGGAGACAGGTGGACTTCTGTCACAGTACTTAGATCTAAGGAAGCAGTTCTTAACATTTTTGGCCTCAGGACTTACTCACACTCTTAAAAATTATTGAGAACTCCAAAAATTCCAAATTAATTTATCATGTTAGAAATTAAATGAGAAAATTTAAATATATATATATTCTTTTAAAATTAATTCAAATATATACTTTCTATGAAAAATAATTATTTTTCAAAACAAAGAAAAATTTAATGAGATGAGTGTCGTTGTTTTGCATTTTCCAAATCTCTTTAGTATCTTCAATGTCTCTTTACTAATAGGAGCCAGCTGGATTCCTCTGTGCTCAATCGTGTCCTGTGTTGTTTTGGTTGAAGTATAGGGAGGTAATCTGACCTCACACAGCTGTATTGTTGGGAAAAGGAGGAATATTTAAATAGGCTTTTCAGATAGGTGTGGGTTTTCTTCTTTGATACTACATCAAAAGTCAACAAATGATAAAATGTTCATTGCAATGTGGAATCTGAAACCACACTTGTGAGCTTTTCATATGCTATTGCATTAAAATCCATTGTTCTATCCTGAACTTTGAATGGATGATTACTTGGAGTTTTTATGAGGTTGGTGGTAATATTAACAATCATGTCTTTCAAAAAAACTAAAGGGATTTCTGTGTGTTGAAATGAAAAATCAGAAGAGAGAAACTTGGAGGAGAATGTAGAAAGGAAGTTTATTAGTAAGAATAACTAAAAAGATAAATAAAAACAAAATATGATGTATACAAACATAAAGAAAATATGACTAATGCAAGTAATGCCTTGACAGTAATAACATTGAAAGTTAACAGTTTAAACACTCCAATCAAGAGACACCAGATTGGTAGAATAGATAAGGAAGCATACCTATTTACATGTTGTCTACAAGAAACTTATCTTTGACCCAGGGACATAAGGTTGTGAGTGGTTGGAAAACGATATTACATGCAAACAATAACCAAAAAGGGGTGGGAGTAGCTATACTAATATCAGACAAAATAAACTTTAAATGCAAAACTATTGTAGCGACAAAGAAGGATAAGATATATTAATGAAAGGGGTAAACTATCAAAAAGAAAGAATAATCATAAACATTATGCACCTAACCAGGGCACCTCAAAATACATGAGGCAAACATTGGAAAACCTAAGTGGAGAAATAGGTGCCTCTACAATTACAGTGGGGGACTTTAATACACTGTTATCACTATTAGACAGAACATCTTGACAGAGGATCAATAAAGAAAGAGAGACCTTGAATAATACATTAGAGGATCTAGACCTAATAGACATACAGAACTTTACAAACAATTGCAGCAGGATATACATTCTTTTTAAGCGCACATGGATCTTTCTCCAGGATAGACCACGTGCTAGGCTACAGAACAACTCTCAACAAATTCAGAAAGATTGAAATTATACAAAGTAATTTCTCTGACCACAATGGAATGAAGTTGGAAATCAGTAAGGGCCAGAGAAGCAGATCAGGCACAAATATATGGAGGTTAAACAACACACTCTTAGACAATCAGTGGGTCAATTTGGAAATTGCAAAGAAATTAGTAACTGCTATGAAAGGAATGAAAATGGCAACACAATATACCAGTATCTATGGGATGCAGCAAAAGCAGTGCTGATAGGGAAATATATAGCCATAAATGCCTATATTAAAAGAGAAGAAAGAGCTAAAATCAAAGACCTAACTGCACACCTGGAATAATTAGAAAAAGAACATCAAACTAATCCCAAAGCAAGTAGAAAGAAGGAAATAACAAAGATTAGAGCAGAGTTAAATGAAATGGAAAATAAGAAACACTAGAAAAAATTAACAAAACCAAAAGTTGGTTCTTTGAGGAGATTAATAAAATTGACAAACCCTTAGCTAAACTAATAAAGAAAAAAAGAGAGAAGATGCAAATACCTGAAATAAGAAATAAGGGAATATCACCACTAACCCCACAGAAATAAAGAGTATCATAAAAGAATTTTTTGAAAAATTATATGACAACAAGATGGATAATTTAGATGAAATGGAGAAATTTTTAGAAAAGCACAAGCAACCTACATTGATGAAAGAAGAAATAGATGAACTCAATGGACCAGTCACAAGTAATGAGATTGAATTAGTCATCAAAAACCTCCCAACTAAGTAAAGCCCAGAAACAGATGTCTTCACAGGTGAATTCTACCAATCATTCCATAAAGAACTAACACCAATCCTACTTAAACTCTTCCCAAAAAACAAAAGTGGAAGGAACATTGCTCAACTCATTCTATGATATCAACATCACCCCAATACCAAAGCCATGTAAAAACGCCACAAGAAGGAAAACAATAGACCAATATCTCTAATGAATCTGGATGCTAAAATCCTCACCAAAATACTGGCTAATCATATTCAAAAAACACACCAAACGAATTATACACTGTGAACAAGTGGGTTTCATCTATGGTAAGCAAGGATGGTTCAACATAAGGAAATCAATAAATGTAATACATCACATTGACAGATCGAAAAAGAAAAGGTCACATGATCAACATTATTGATGCAGAAAAAGCATTTGACAAAATACAGCATTCTTTCTTGATAAAAACACTTCAAAAGATAAGAATAGAAAGAAATTCCTCAACATGATACAGGGTATCTATGAAAAACCCAAAGCTAACATCATATTCAATGGTAAAAAGCTAAAGGCTTTCTCTTAAAGATCTAGAACCAGATAAGGATGCCCACTGTAACCATATTTTTTTTAAAGATTTATTTATTTTATTACATATCTCCCCTCCCCCCTGCTGCGGCGACGTGCCGAGACCAGTCACCATGCAGGCACGGCTTTCCCCGCTTGTGGGCGGCTTCTGCTTCCATTCACGGGCTGGCTCTGCTTCAGTTCGCGGGTGGCTGGCTGCGCTCCATTCGCAGGCGACCTGCCCTGCCCGTGGCAGCTTTTGCCCTGTCCGTGGCAGATTTTTGCCCTGCCCACGGCGGCTCTGGCCCACCCATGGTAGCTTGCCCTTCTCAAGGCTGTCTGCCCGCTAGGAGAGGTCCCCGGGAACCGAACCTGGGGCCTCCCATGTGGTATGCCAGCGCCCTATCCACTGGGCTATCCAGCCGGCCCCTGTAACCACTCTTATTTAACTTTGTGTTAGAAGGACTTGCTCAAGCACTTAGGCAAGAAAAAGATAAAAACCATCAAATTGGAGAGGAGGAAGTAAAATCTTCACTATCATAGATAACATGATCCTATACATTGAAAGTCCTGAGAAATCTACAAAAACACTTCTCGAGTTGATAAATGAGTTCAGTAAAGTAACAAGATATAAGATCAACATGCAAAAATCAGTAGCATTTCTGTACACCAATAATGAGAAATCTGAGCAAGAAAGTTAAAAAAAATCAATTTACAATAGCAACTGAAAGAATAAAATACCTAGGAATAAACTTAACAAAAGATGCAAAGGACTTGTACATAGAAAATTACAAAACATTGTTAAAGAAATCAGAGAAGACCTAAATAAATGAAAGAATATTCCTTATTCATGCATTGGAAGACTAAACAGATGTCTGTCTTACCCAGATTGATTTACAGATTTAATGCAATCCCCATTAAAATTACAACAGCATTTTTACTGCATTGGAAAAACTAATTATGAAGTTTATTTGGAATGGCAAGAAGTCCCAAATAGCCAAAAGCATATTGAAAAAGAAAAATGAAATTGAAGGAATCACGCTATCTGACTTTAAAACATACTACAAAGCTACAGAGGTCAAAACTGCATGGTGTTGGCACAAGGATAGACATACTGACCAATGGAACAGAATTGAGAGTTCTGATATAAATCCTCACATAAACATCAACTGATATTCAACAAGGCTACCTAGCCCATTCAACTCGGACAGAATGGCCTCTTCATTGAATGATGCTTGGAGAACTGGATATCCATATCCAAAAGAATAAGAGAGGATCATGATTTCACACCCTATACAAAAATAAATTTAAGATGGATCAAAGACATAAATGTAAGAAACAAGATCATAAATCTTCTAGAAGATAATATAGGGAAGCACTTGCGAGATCTTGTAGTAGGAAATGCTTTCATAAACTTTATACCCAAAGTGCTAGCAATGAAAGATAAAATAGATAAATGAGACCTCCTCAAAACTGAAAAATTTGCACTCAAAAGAGTTTGTCAAGAAACTGAAAAAGCAGCCAACTCAATGGGAGAAAATATTTGGTAACCACCTATCAGATAAGGGCCTAATATCCAGAATATATTTTTTAAATCCTGCATCTTTAAAAAGACAAACAACACATTTAAAATAGGCAAGAGATTTGAATAGACACTTCTCCAAAGAAGAAATACAAATGGCTAAAAAGCACATGAAAAGATACTCAGCATCACTAGCTATTAGGGAAATGCAAATTAAAACTACAATGAAATATCACCTTATACCTATTAGAATGGTGGCTATTAAAAAAAAAACAGAGAACTGCAAGTGTTGGAGCAGATGTGGAGGAGAAGGAACACTCAACCACTGCTCGTGGGAATGTAGAATGATGCAGCCATGGTGGATGACAGTTTGACAGTTCCTCAGGATGCTAACTACAGAACTGCCATATGATCCAGCAATCCCACTGCTGGGTATATACCCAGAAGAATTGAAAACAGGGACACAAACAGATAAATGCAAACCATTGTTCATAGTGGCAATATTCACCATTGCCAAAAGTTGGAAGCAACCAAGTGTCCATCAACAGATGAATGGATAAGCAAATATAATGGAACATGACTCAGCTATTAGAAGAAATGCAGTATGGATGAATTTTGAAGATCTTATGTTGAGTGAAGTAAGCCAGTCCCTGAAAGACAAATATTACATCACCTCACTGATATGACTTAAGCAAACTGAGCAGACTCACAGAGCTAGAGTCTGGAAGATAGGTTATCAGGAAACAGGAAAGGAGTAGGAGATGGTGAGCTGATGCTCAATATGGGGAAAATCTATGATAAGGTGGGAGGGGGTGGCTGGGCAGTGGATAGTGGTGATAGTGGTGCAGTGATGTGTTTGGGCTCAATGGTGACGGACTGTGGGGTTGTGTAAGGTTGGACTTGTGTAAGGTTGGACCATGGAACTGTGGGGAGGGTTAGAGGAAGGAGCAGGTGAACCCTGGAGATTTGTATATCTGTGGATAAATTTCAGTGTTCTTTTTGGAGGGTTACTGATGCAGAGTGTTGGGGGTGGGGGATATGCATGATAGCGTGCACCTGGGGCATGCTTCTGTGGAACATGAACATGTTCATTTTGTCATAGAGTATTATTTGTATAACTGGAGACCTACACAATAAACAAGACAATATTAAACTCCCATCCTAAGAAGTCCTGCTATGTTCTCAATTAGAGGGGCAAGAATCTCTCAAGAACATAGGCAGTGCCTAATTAAAGAAAACAGACCAATATGTCAAGCCCTCAATATTAATGCATGTAACTATGACCCTTATTCTTCAAAAATTGAAACTTAGTGGTTACCATAGGTTCCAAGGTGAGGGGGAATGGAGAATAGAATAGATGGACCATAGGGCATTTTCAGGGCATTGGAATTGTTCTGCATGAACTTCCATTGATGGATACAGGCTATTATAAATTTTGTCAAAATCAATAAAAATGTTCAGTACAAAATGTAAACCATAATTTAAACCATTAACCATGATTAGTAGCAATGCTGCAATGTTTGTACCTCAACTGTAAGAAATGTACCAAACACATGTAAAATGTTATTACTAGTGGAGAGGGGAAGAGAGGGACAGGGTTGCATATATGGGAATCACCTATATTTTCCATGTGACTTTTCTGTAACTAAAGCTTCTTTGAAGATAAAGCAAAAAAAAAAAAAATGACACTGTGGGAACATATGGAAGAAATTGTCACTGTACATAAAAGATAACAGATCTAACAGTGATGAAAGATACAATGAAAAATGTTTTTTAAATTTTATTATTATATTATTATTATTTGTATTTCGCTTGTTACTTGTTAGTAGCATTTTATTTTCTTATTATTTTTTATTTGTTTTTTTTTGTGGGGGGAGAGGATTTGCCTTTGGGGAGGTTTTAGATTGCATAAGGGTCACAACTGTGGCGGGGATGTATCACTGGTGTGGGGTGTCAGTGATGGGGGGATGTGTGTGGAGGGGTGTACTTGGGGCATGCCTCTATGGCATATGAATATGTTTAAGTGGCCATTGGGTGTTGTCTCAGTGGGTGGAGACCCACACAATAACTGAAAGAATATTGAATTCTCATCCTGAGAAGTCCTGCTGCATTCTCTAATAGAGCAGCAAGAATCCCCTGAGTACGTGGGCAGTGGTTAGCGAAGGAGGACAGACCGTTATGCCAGGCCATTGATGTTGATGGTTGTGCTTATAAACCTTGTTCTTGTGAAACTGAAACAGCCTAGTATTATATATTGCCCAAGAGTTACCTCCTGAAAGTCTTCTTATCGCTCAAATGCGGCCTCTCTCTAAACCAAACTTAGCATATAAACATACTACCTTCCCCCCAGTGTGAGCCATGACTCCTGAGAATGAGTCTCCCTGGCACTGAGGGATTATTACCAAGCACCAACTAGTGATGCATTTGGAAAAAGACCTTGACCAAAAGGGAGAAATATTAAATACAAATGAGGTTTTATGCCTAAGAGATTTCAAAGCATGTCAGGAGGTCATTCCAGAGGTTATGCTTATGCACGTCTCAGCAGTATCTCATCGACTGCCAGAGTAAACAGTGCCTCAAATGGCAGGGCTCCTGAGGGCTCTAGAGTCATCTAGACATTACAGGCCGGGTAGACAACTCAGGAATCTGGCACTCTATCAATGGGCCTTACTTTGGAATATATGCTCCCCAATGTAACAGAGTTAGATTCATTTCTAATTTTCCTACACATGGCTCTTCTGCTGTTGTTAATTTAATCCTATAATTAGCACTATACTTGTTACATATATGGTCCATAGACTTAAATCTTTGGTCTGTTTATGTGCCAGTTGAGCTCTGAATCTCAGCAGAGTTGCAATACCTTTTCTCTAGTTCACTGGACTCACCCAGGGCAACTAACAAAAGGATGATTTTGGACAGTGCCCATCCCCCAAAACACAGAGTATCTACAACTGCAAGCAAGTCAATTCCATCCATCTGCTCCATGGGATCTAAGCCCCCTCTCAATCAGAACCAGAGTGGGTATCACCATCCCAAAATATCAAGATTGAGGAATGAACAAACATAAGGGGCATACAACGATGGACTAAAGTAGACTTATTATTCTAACAATGGAAGAACTTGTATCATTGATATAAAGGCAGTGGCCACCAGAGGTTCTGAGAGGAAGGAGAGGGAAGAATAGATATAACATGGGGTATATTTGGGACATTGGAATTCTCCTGCATGACACTGCAATGATTAATACAGGCCATTATACATTTTGTAAAAGCTATAAAATTGTGAGGGGCAAAGTGTAAATTATAATATAAACTATATCTATGGTTAGTAACAATGCTTCAATATGTGTTCATCAATTGTAAGAAATGTATCACACTAATGAAAGAGTGGGAGGTGGTGGGAGTGGGGTATATGGTAATACCCTATTTTTTAAAAATTTTTTTCATTTTTAAAGACGCTTTAAATTACATAAATGTTACATCAAAAAATATAAGGGATTCCCATATGCCACATTCCCTCTCCCTCCCACACTTTTCTGATATCACCAACATCTTTAATTAGTGTGTTACATATGTTACAATTGATGAACCCAACCCATATTGAAGCATTGCCACTTACCATTGACTGCAGTTTACATTATAGTTTATACATTGTCCCACACAATTTTGTAAGCTATGATAAAATAGACAATGGCCGGTGTCTGTCACTGTGCATATTTTTGATGTAACATTTATGCAATCTAAAGCTTATTAAAAAAAAACCAACACCTTTAATAATTATTGGGAAACTGCCAAGTCTGCCATTACAGATACAAGTTTTCCAATTTTCTAAGGTTTGTTTGAAAGCACTAATATTTTCATTGGCAACAAATACTCTTATTTGCTTTCCTTGACATTACCTGCTCACTGAGCTCATTTCCAAGAAAATGTCTGGCAGATACCCATCTGTGTACTTACAATTTATCTGTCAGTCATTCTTTCATGTTCTTTCAAAATGGTGTTCCATGAATATAGTATCTTTTCCAGCTCCCAACCCAAACAGCTGTACATGTGCTTTTCCTTGAGACAACTGTCATTTGTCCATATACAGCAGAAGTACCTTGTGAGTAGTTTCTTCATGCATAATATTAAAAAGACATGTATTCAAAAGTTGGTATTTAATCAAATTAATTTTTATCCTGCTTTATCAAGAACATTCATAAGTGAAATTGGATTCTTTTAACCCTTGACTGATAGTGAAGAATACAATGACTGCTAGTATCACCTGGGTAGGCACTGCCTGGATTTGTGCTAAGAAGCCAGTAGCTTTACCCTCCATTGCTATTTCACCATCAGTGCAAATGTCAACACAGTGAACAAAGGCAAATAATATCTTAGCTTTTTTATAAAAATAATTTTGACAATGTGGATCTACTGCAAGTGTCTTGGAGAACTCAGCTTCTGAATTCACGTTTAGAACATCTGCTCTAAGGGCTACCTAAAAGGATAAATGAGTTGATGCATGCAATGCATGTAGCTCAGTATGTATGAAGGACACATAGGAGCCCTTGACCACTGTTCCTAATTTACCCAGTGCTGATGCAGCACACAAATGTTCCCCTCACTCATGTGTCTGGATTCTGCCTTATGACCCTTGGCAATTGGTTTAGATTTCCTTGGGGGAGCTCATATTAAGAATTAGCATTGAAAGGGGATATAACCAATTGGATTTGAACTCAAAGTCTTCAATTATCCTATTCATTTCATTTCATTCTAGTATTTATTGAGATGGAGTCTCAGCACTCAAAGTGTCTTGCTGTCTACTGGGGCATCGATGGCTTCATGCTCACTGGTCCTAGCTTGGTTCATTGATTTATCAGCTCATTGAAAGTGTAGTCAGACCCTGAGAAACCAGCTAGTGCCACACATACTCTAAACACTGATTTGTAGCTAAAAGGGGAGGGGGGTGAAATTCATACTTCGGGATGGGGGGTATGTAAATTTCCTTTAGAATGGCCACATTTCTACTAAGAGCACTGAGAGTTTGCTTTCATTGAGATGTATTTGAGAGGACAGTGAAATATAGGAGCTGGGTCATATCCATAATGGCAGCTTCTTAAAGGGAGTCCATTTTAAAGATTTCTTTGGATTTCGAGAGCTTAAAGGAGGTATGGGGTTTATCCATATGCTTGCATGTGGGAATGTGGTTTGCCATGGAATTCTATTATTTCTCTTGATAAGTTTTGGGAAGATGTAAAAAGGAATTTGACTGTGCTCCACTCACCTTAGACTTTGTTAAAATTTTGTGCACACAAAGAATAGCAAGACAACCTGAGTCTTTGGTAATGTACTTAGCCTCTTTCTTCTCCAGGATGTCAGCAGTTTCTTTCCTTTCCTAAGGAAGCTGAGGAACACTTGCGAATAATTTGATACAGAAAAGATTTATGCTTTTAAAGTAACATGTTGGGGCCGGCTGTAGCTCAATTGGTAGGGCGCTGGTTTACCACGTGGGAGGCCCCGGGTTCGGTTCC
>PVKH010028204.1:0-12875 GCA_004027955.1 Chaetophractus vellerosus
CCTGTAACTGCCTTGGGTCTGGGTCCATGGCATTGCCCACGATTGGGAGGCCTGGACCCTAGCTTAAGCTAGTAATAAATCTCCCTTTTTGCTATTGCATTGTCGATGTTGTCTCATCTGTGCGTCTGGGGATCTGAAATCAGACACAACACAACGTATTTTATTTATCACTATTTTATCATTCACTTCATTTCAATTGATTTCATGAATGTATATATGGACTAAATCATCTAAAACTATCATATTTGTGAGTGATATATCGGTGGAGCAAATTGTTATGTGGTGTGTTATGGTAACATAGGCTCAGGCACAACAGGAACTTTTGGGAAATGACTGTTTTATTAATTAGGCAGCATAAAATGTCCAAAAGAGCAGAGGAAGAGATCCCATCATGGGCAGTCTTTCAGGAAAGCCAACTGCTTGAGTAAGATGAGTAGATAACAGCACCACAATCCTTACTTCATGTCAAAAGAGAGACAAATTTCAGTTGCCAAAGGGGGCCTAATTGTACTACCCAGGGGGAGGGAGTCCCTTCCATTAGCGTTCTTGCTGTGATAAGCAGGTGGAGCTGCCTGTTCCCAATTTTGGGCTTTAAGGTATATTCAGGCATTTTCATTAGACTTAACATCTCCCCTGGGCTACAGAATGCAAATATAATGAAACAGCTGCACACAAGAGCAAGGGAGTTGGGGGTAAGCAAGTGCTAGGAGATGGCTTCTAAGTGTGTCTGGGACGTCTCTAGTAATATCTTTATGAATTGGATAAGGGAAAAGTAATATATAACAGTAAAACAATCAGCCACCCAAAAACTCCATCTAGTAATTATATTGATTGTTTATGGATGCTGTTTGGTGTAAAATTCAGAAATATCACATCTACAAGCACATTTTCTATATTTTATAAATGTGTAAATATATTGGTATGATCACAGAGTTTTCTTCCAGAATTTCATAAGCCACTGATAATTATTAAACAGTGATACACTTATTTTGGGTGATTTTCAGAGGCCAGTAAGTGGTCCATACAAATAACAATAAACAATGGTTTATAGCTACTTTGAAATTTTTACAAAACAAAGACAAATATATATTCCTTTCAGATAGACATGAGAGATCTAATAACGTTTATCATGCCTTAATTTATTGAAAATCTGCATTTCACATGTACTTTTGCTATTGATTCACAGTGTAGCAGCAAAATAATTGACAGTATTTTCCCATACAACCATTATTAAAGTGAACAGCATATTTCCAAAACTAGCATGATTAAATGACATTAAGAATGATTGTAGTATTTTTTTAATCTTTCAATTTTTATAATTTCTGTAAATTAAAGTATCCTAAAAAAAATCTCCTTTTGAGTTTTTAATCATTATTTTTTCATGTCTTCATTATGTTAAGGTATTTGGCTAAAGTAAGGTAGTGAGCCCATATAAGACAGATCCCAGGGCAAAATAATAATGACAAGTACATCTTATTCTGAAACTATTAAGATTTTCAACATAGCAACATCAGAGCTTTAAAACAAGTGCAAATTCCTTCTAAGTGTGGGGTCTTGTCTGGCTGCACAAGTTGTACAAATATGAAGCCACCCCTAATTCCATAATCAGACTGATAAATCTTAGAGTTTGTTAAAACTAAATAAAGGAGAAATGCATACAATATGTTGAATAATAATGAATAAAAAGGCAGTAATATAGGAATGTTTTATAATAAAGAGTAAGATTTTTCTGAGATTATTCCTGAAAAGGAGAAATTATAATTTATAATTCAATGCCATATAATAATTCCATATATTGTATTAAAGAAATATGTAATGTTCCATTATTAAATAAAAAGATCAAAAGAAAATGTATAATAAAACTGTATTTTTCAATTACTCATATTACATTGAACTAAAGAAAGTCTGGGTAACAAAGGAATGACAGTATTTTTAAATATTTAAAAAATATTTTCTTGTTTCAGCAGAGTGGAGGGCTCACTACTCACCCACTTTTGCTCAGAAAACTCAATAATGTGATTTTCAAGTGGGTTGTAACTTCATCCAAAACATGTTATAACAAGGAGTGTAGCTAGTCTCACAGGATTTGACCTACATAAGAATTTGCAAAAGGAAAAAGAATCGTCCTTCTGCCTGAACTTTATTACTGTTCCTTTTGAATTCACATGAATATTTACATGACCTACCCTTCTTTGTCCATATTTCAAATTATCTGTTGAAATTAATTTGAAATATAATTGATTGGTTGTCTATTCTGAATAAATATATGTTAAAATGCAAATGCATGTGCGTATTTTACCACTGTACAGTTTCAAAACCTGACTTATTTTTATCTGCTCTTTTATTCACTTAAAAAAATTAGGCTACTGATGCATATTAGAATTTAATTACACCAATTAGTACTGCCACATCAGACATATGATGTGCCTTTAATTAAGAAGTACCTAATGGGTATTAGTACAATTTAGCTTCATAATTAAACTTCTAAGAACAGCACAAATTAAACATTATGATTACAAAACATTAAAAATATACTGGTGATATTAAAATGGAATATTTAATCTTCTCATTTTAAGTGATTTTTATAAAGAAAAATCATGATTGCTTAGAACACAATGTTAGTATTTGTGAAGGATTTTTAATGAAAAAGATAGAATTATACCTACATACACATATATGTATATATATAATTATTTTTAAGTATCAAAATTAACACTCATGTCATCTAATGGGTAGTAAATGTTATCATTTCAGGGTTTCATTTTGTTTGGGGGTGTTTTTGCTTTTTTTAAGTAACTGTATGATATCTGTGGTAGTCATGAAATGATGCCACACAGAACTCTTACATCAGGGAGCATAGTTGACAGACAATCCTAGCTGCTACTCCTCTGTGTCCATGACTGTGTTTGCACCAAGGTCATTTTTCCTCAGGCTGCTCCTGGCCAATGACTGAATATGGTGGGAGTATGGATAGAGGGTCATTCTTGGGAATTGTGGAACTTATCTAACAGAAGACTCTGGATTGAGGGGTATCATTTTCCTGGTTAAAACTTACTAGACTTATTCTACAGCCTGAGATTCTTTTGTCCCAGTCTTTCTTCCTTTCACAGGCTCTGCATTGTGGGAAGCAGATGTGGCTCAAGTGGTTGAGCACCCACTTCCCAAATGGAAGGTCCTGGGTTCGGCTCTGGTGCCTCCTGAAAAAAAACAAAAACAAACAACAAGCAAACAAATGAAAAAACCAACTCAGGGAACTCGATGTGGCTCAGTGGTTGAACTCTGGCTTCCCATATTCAAGTTCCCTAGTTCAATTCCTGGCCCCAGGTACCGCAAAGAAAAAAAAATAACAAAACTGCATTGCTATCTGAGTAACTGAGGACTCCCTCTACTTATACCTGCTTTCTATCCTTAATCATTAATATGTATTTCCCTCCATAAAACTTTTGCCCAGCTAATAACTTCCTGGCTTTGGCTTCTTGGAAAACCTGTTATGAAATAGATACACTTAACAACTTTAAGTATTATTAGAACACCAATTTTTAAATATTATCTGAAAAGAGATAATAAATAAATATATATATACAAGAGTATATTTTTATTATGTATTATTTTGAATTTTCTCCAAAATATTTCAACAGAATATTATAGAAAATTCCAAATAGTCTACATATTGGTAATGGCAGTTCATAGAAATCTTAGTGCCATATTAAAATAAGGATTATGGTAATTTTGTCTCCCTAAAGTAAAAATACCTAACCCTGGGACCCAACATGGGTGTGGGTGTCTCAGTCTGTATCACACCCACACCGATGTCTGGCATTGTGTGCTTATCTTTTTTCTTGTTTCTTAATAAATTCTTTACTCTCTTGCTTACCTTAAAAAAAAAAAAGAATATAGATGTCACGAAGATGCTTAAAACACACTGACCTCAATCACTTTTATTGATTTATGTGAAAATAATAACATTAACAGAAATTTGTGGATTAGTATATTTTAGCTAATGTTTTAAGTATTTTGCTTGTATTATCTCAATTATTAATTTTCATAAAAATCCTATAAGATTATTATCACTATTTGGAGATAAAAAACTAAAAAATAGAAAGGTTTAAGTGAAAACTTACATTAAAGCTGTGTTTTCATGACTCCATGTACACTCAAGTGGGTCACCGTACATGCTAGTTTTATACACAAACACATTCAAAGACACTAACATTTGAAAATTGAAACTTATCTATAGATTTTTGGTGTGTTGGTGTCTTAGTTTCCTTGAGCTACTATGACAAATTCCACACAATGGATTGGCTTAAACAGTGGTAATTTATTGGCTCATAGCTTTGAAGCTAAGGAAAATCTAAAATCTACATATTAATAAAGCTTGCTTTTTCCCTTAGGACTATAGCATTTTGGTGCTGGCTGCAGTTAATTTTTGGAGTTCTGTGCTTTTCCCATCACATAGTGATGACCTCTCCTTTCCCTTCTAGGTTCCTATTGACTTGCTGTTTCTCCCTGTTGCCTTCTCTGACATTGGATTTCCTTTTCTCCTCTTTATAATGCTTTCAATAATCCAGACTAAGGCCCATCCTGCTTAGTTGGCCATTCCTTAACTAAAAATATCATTTCAAGAAATCCTATTTACAATTGTTGACACTCAAAGGAATGTGGATTAAGGATAACAAATCCAAACTATGGTACATAATTCAAACAACCACACTTATGTAGGACAAAAATAATGAAAGAATGTAGAGAGCTCATCATTTTGCACTTATTTATCTAGCTCAGGAGCCTAAGAATTACAATCTACATGACAATGCCTCCTGCTATCAAATGTTGGAAATAAAAGTGTTTTGGGAACACAGTCATGCATATTCATTCACATATTGTCTATGCCTGCTTTGGGGCTAAAATGGCAGAGTTGAGTCATTGCAACAGAGACCTTATGGCCCATAAAACCTAAAATATTTACTATCTTGTACTTTACAGAAAGTCTTTTAACCCCTGATCTTGAAACTTGTAACTTCAGAAAATTGAGATGATCAGGCTACTGAAAACTGTGATCTCCTGTGTCAACAGGACACAGCTCTTAGAACCAAGAACCAAGACCATCTGGTCAAAATAAATTGGCTGTTTGTTCCAAAAAATATTTGCTCAGCAAGGATAAAATTGTAAATCAATAGATGACTTCAATGTTTGCTTCAGGAAATCTGTGCAGTTCAAATTATCTGAAACAATATTTTACTCACAAGGGGCAAACAGCTCTTTTACCAAACAACAGTTTACTTATCAACTCTCATTCAAGACCCTTGCTTCATTCTTTCACCAATCTTAAACTACTATCTCACAAACTTTGCTCAATCTCAGTCAGTTCCCTGTCCCAGAATATTACCCTTACACCACTTGAGAACCAACCCCCAAATTTTATAAATATCCTCTCCAATTACTTGTCTAGGACACTGAATATTCAGTCAAGTTGCTCTTCTTGCTTACAACTATGACTTTGAAACAATTAGCTTTGCTTTTATTTTAAGAGGTTGTTTGCAATATTTGGGGGAGTAGTATTTGTGTTTCTGAATGGAAACAGTGAAAACAATACAAAAACTATGGACTCCTGCTCAATTAACATTTTATCTCATTAAGAGAATTAAGAAAATATATGAGAGGAAATTACTCTGACATGCATGTGATATTTGTAAATGGAAGCTTTTTAAATGTAAATGAAAATTTTAAACATTTACTGACAAACAATAGATATACTATAAATTGGAGAATGATAGTCACTAGCAAGGAAAAATATGTCAGGTAAAATATTACTGATCTCTGACAAACAGCCAACAAATATGTTAAATAAGGTTTATTTCAACATTTGATTGTCATCCTTTGCACATTAGAGTATGTGTCTATTGAATTCTCACTGAGACACAAGCTGTCCTCTCTTCTCTATCATAGTGCATAAAATGAGTCACCATGTATTATACTTTAATTTCTCAGGCAGAGACGATCTCAATGATCCCCATTACATATGTTCATGTATAATTTGTTTTCCATTAAACTGGAAAACATTTGTATCAGATTATTCTGTGGTGCAGTTAAAGTCTTATGCTTCCCAATAGGAGGTTGTGAATATGTTCTCCAAATTGCTTGAGAAACCCAAGATTTTCTGGTAAAAATATTTAAAATGTTAGAAAGCATTTATTGATTATTAAAGAACATATGTTGAAGTAGACTAGGGTTTCTTGGGACAAATATTTCCTTGTCAGAAAAAAAGAAATTAATGCCTCCCCCAAAATATACCTATATGGCAATCATAACCTGGGTTATTGACAAAGGTTCAGGTGCATGGAGGAGAGTCATGCCAGCAGGACAAATACTCACAGGGACAACTAAACTGTGACACCTTGGATAGAGAAAAGGCCTTCAGATATTGAAATTTCTGATAGTAATGGTGAGTGTTTCCTCAAATAATTATTTGGAGAAATGAAAGAGATATGTTTTTCACCAAATGGTGAAGATGGTCAAGCCCAGTTACTAGCATAGCAATAAAAAGAAGTAAAATGATTAATGGATGTGATGGAAGTTACCAATAAAGAAGTCTGCTTTTATATCATAATCTTGAAAGGTGTACAGCTAAAATAAAATAATAGGGCAAAACTGAAAGAGTCTTGTTGACAGGTACCTACTTCTGCTGAGCAACTACTCTTCACACACAATTCCCATTTATAAACCTAATGTTTGAGGAAGAAAGTGACTGGAAAAAGGCACTAATTTGTATATTTATCCAATCATTTGTTTAACAGAATGTATTGATCACAAAAACATGAGTAAAGTTCTATTCCATTGCTGATTAACAAGATAGTAAGCGCAAATCTGAATGAGTTAAGTATTCTTTTGAAAAGGAGTAAATTAAAGATAAGTTCTGAAAGTGATCTTAAATAAAGTTGAAACATATTATTTCAAGTGCTTATTGTTGTGGTGTTTGGAATACAATTACTTCTATAAAAGAAAAATTCATACATATAACAACAAAATACCAGCAATCGTGCTTAACTCTTGATGATGAAATGTGGAGATAAAGGGATGTGGATGGGATAGTAGTAAGCTTTCCAAAGAATACTCATGGTTGATTTTTTTTTAAAGATTTATTTATTTTATTACATATCTCCCCTTCCCCCCCCGTTGCGGGGATGCGCCGAGACTTGGTCACTGCACAGGTGCGGCTTTCCCCACTTGTGGGCAGCTTCTGCTTCTATTCACGGCCAGCTCTTGCTTCAGTTCATGGGTGGCTGGCTGCACTCCATTCGCGGGCAACCTGCCCTGCCCGTGGCGGCTTTTGCCTTGTCCATGGCAGCTTTTTGCCCTGCCCACAGCGGCTCTGGCCCACCCATGGTGGCTTGCCATTCTCAAGGCGGTCTGCCCGCTAGGAGAGGTCCCCGGGAACCAAACCTGGGGCCTCCCATGTGGTATGTCGGTGCCCTATCCACTGGGCTATCAAGCCGGCCCCTACTCATGGTTGATTTTGCATTTTATACCATATGCATGTGTTATTTATGCACACAAAAGTAAATTTAATTAACTAAAAATTAACTTATTAAACTTCCTAAAATAATTAGCATTACTTCCTAGTATTTTTAAGTGTGTTTCTAATATTGTACCTACCCAGTTTCTGTAGGGACTAAATGGAAAGTGCAAAGAAACTGTTTTAATTTGAAAGAATTTTATAAAGTAAACTGGCATGTTTAAAGTGTATTTTACTTTATTTTATTTAATTTATTTTACCTTGTCTTACATAGAAATCCTTCATGCAGTTTAAAAAAATTAAAGATCAAGTTAGGAAGTCATTATAGGATGCAGCTAAAGCAATATTGGGAGGAAAATTTATAACCCAAAATGCCTACATTAAATAGAAGAAAGAGCTAAAATCAAAGACCTAACTGAACACCTGGAGGAACTAAAAGAAAGAACAACAAACTAATCCCAAAGCAAACAGAAGGAAGGAAATAGCAACTTGAGAGCAGAATTAATGAAATAGAGAATTAAAAAACTCTAGAAAAAATTAACAAAACTAAAATCTGGAACTTTGAGAAGATTAATGAAATTAACAAACCCTTGCTAAACTAACAAAGAAAACAAGAGAAGATGTAAAAAAAATAAAATCAGAAATAAGAGAAGGGATATCCCCACTGACCCCACAGAAATAAAGACTATCATAAGAAAGGGCATTAAATAATTGTGTGCCAGCAAGATGGGCAAATTAAATGAAGTGGTTGAATTTCCCATCATTAGCAAAATATTCAGAAGAACTGAAGGTAAGTATGCAAACTGGCAATTCATGGCAGTGTTCATACAATCATTATTCACATTTGCTAAAATATGGAACCAGCCCAGTGTTAATCAACTGATTAATGTATGAACAAAATATAGCACATGCCTACAATGGATTACTCTTCAGCTCCAAGAAGAAATGAAATTGGGATGCATATGACAACATCGATAAGCTTTGAGGAGATTAAGTGAAATAAGCCAGACACAAATGGGCAAATATTGTATGGTCTCACTAATGTGAGCTAAATATGCTGAGTAACTCATGGAGTTAAACTCTAGAGTATAGGTTACTATGATATAGAATGCAGATTGAGAATCAGAGCTGATGATCAATTTATGTAGAAATTTTATTAAGGTTTATTGTAAAAGTGCGGAAATGAATAGAGTTGATGGTAACACATTATACTGAGCATAACTAACACTGTTAATTTATAAATGAGATTGTGGCTGAAAGGTTTAGTCTGGATATAAATGTCAATTGAATGGAAGCTAGAGAATAATCTAGGGTCTAAATAGCAAAGTGATTTTGGTGGTGGATGAAGATTGTGGTTAATAGTATAAACATAATTTTTTTTACAGTGTTAAGAATATGCTGATACATAGAAAGTTACAACTAATGTAATTTATGGACCATAGTTAACAGTAATATTGTAATATTTTTCAGCAATGACAAAGAAAAAAATCAATTCTAAGAGATAGCATTAGGGGGCATAAGGGAATATGGGATTTTTCCTTTTGGAGAAATGAAAACATTCTGAAGTTAACTGAGATGATGGCTGCACAGCTCTGTGATGAAAATGAGAGCCACTGAGTGTACACTTGAAATGGATTGTACAAAACATTGGGCTGTATAACACAGGGAATCCAGTGGTGGAAGATGGACCGTGGTTAACAGGACAAATATAAGAACATTCTCTCATGAAGTATAATAAATATATACTAATACAAGGTGTTAATACATGGGTGTGTTGGGGACAAATACAACAAATGTAAAATAGGGCTATAGTTAGTAGTAATGTTTTGATGGTTCTTTCTCACAGTTTTTAACAAATGTTTCACAACAGTGCAAGATGTTGGTGTTAAGGTCATGGATAGGAGAACTAAATGATGATATACATGCTTGAATTGTAAATTCACATGTTTTACTATGCACTTATTGTTTATGTATGTTCATGTATGGATGATATACCTTAATAAAATTTTATTAAAAAAAGAAAACAGGATAACTCTAATCACAAAAGTCAGGAGTGTAGCTGCTTCTGTGTGGTAGATAATAGATTAAGATAGCTTCATAATTATTCATTGTTCTTATTCTTAAATTGGAGTGTTAATTATTGTTCACTATTATTATGTCTTATTGATTAGGTGCATTTTAATCAAATATTAAATGATAGAAATACAAAACACTGAGATTAGATAACTACAAACATATTACAATAAAATAATAAAAATTGAATTTCATAAAGGTGGGATCTTTATAATGCCTGAACTTCTGCTAGGCAAACAAATAGCTTTTGGAACAGAAATCATGACATCTACATTTTTTTAGGCACAAATAAATGCAGTGGAATAAATTAATTGTACCTCTGTTAAGCAAGTGTCTATCTAAGCTGATAAATAATATCACATTACAGAAAAAATACCAATAGAAGTCTTAAAACAGTAAAAAATGAAAAAATAAAGGGAAATGGCTTAGTACAAACTTTTTATTTGTTTCACAGCATTGTGCTTATTAGGTGTGGCAGTTTGAGATTAATTATGAATCTCCAAAAGAGAGATTATGTTTATGAATTAATCTATTCCTCTGGGAGTAACACCCTTTGATTAGATTAGATTCAGCTGAGATGACTTTGATTAAATTATGTTAAGATTAGGGCTTTGATTTGTCCACATCAGTAGGGCATGACTTTGGGTGAGTCCTTGCTGACTTGGTGGGCTGATATAAGCCAAAACTCACTCAAGAAGACACAGAAAGAGAGCTCCATAGATGCCAGAGGAGAAAGGCTCAAACAGCTAAAATCCAGGGGAAAGATGAGCTATTCACCTGATACTTTGCAGCCAAAGAGAATGGAGCCTTAAGAAGAAGGAAGGAGAGACCAGACAGTCATCACCAGTCATTTTGTTTCAACATGTGGCAACTGGCTTTGGTGAGAAAGCAGCCTTGAGTTGGACTCTTTAGGGCCTTGTAACTGTTAGCTTTACCCCAAATAAATACCCTTTATAAAAGCCAACAGATTTCTGATACTTTGCATTGGCACTCCTTTTGCTGACTAATATATTATGTATATATAATTTTTGAAAAATTTAGTATATATTGGATAATTTTTGGGGAGAGGTGATAGGGCTGGGGATTGAATCTAGGACCCTGTTTGTGGGAAGCCAGTGCTCAACCACTGAGCTATAATGGCTCTTCTTGATACTTTTTATTCTATTTTTATTACCAAACAGAGTAAAATTTTCTTTAATAATATTACTGTTTTTAATTTTCATTTGTATAATAACTGTGACTGAGGAAGACAAAAAAATTAAATTCAGTTACATAATTATTTTATGAAAGGTTTCAATCTGTAAGTCAGCAATAAATATTGATTCCTTTTTTATTATGCTGATGATTATATATCTGTAAACAATTCAGAATATGCAAAATATGAATCCTGGAGTATGGGGGCATTTAATATTTGTATAGGCTCAATATCATATTTTAAGCACAACAAAGGAAAGATATTGTATAATTAAAAATATAAATTCTTTTTATTATAGCAAACCTATTACTCTTTAGATTTGCCATCTGTTTAATTTATGTTATTGCTGCTATGAACTAACGTCCCATGAGCTGCTAGACATAACCTTATTTCATCAAAAATCACTTTGGCTCTGGCCAAATATAATGCTATACATAACACTGCAATAGCCCCTAAAATAAAACAAGTAATACACATTTCCCTTTTTAAAAAATAATTATTATATTTTTCATACCCTAAAAAATTAAATAATCCCACATCCATCCATCACCAAATTTCAAAAATTAAAATGATATTACCATACATACTTTATCTATTTATTCTCACTTTTTGCCACATCCTTCTAAAAGAATAATTCAAAATATCCTTTCATTCTCATCCCTACATAATTAAGGATGCATCTGTAGAAAATACAGATATTTAGCAGTAACATTTAAAAAGAAAAGGTTAATTTATTTTTACTCAGGACATCAATTCAAATATATTTAATGAACAATGTTTAGCATATGTATATTTTTATTTATATTTTATTTAGGTATAATTTTCCAGAAACTCATGAGTTACTTAAAGAGAATACTGCCTGTTTGGTGAAGAGAAATTAGTATACTTCATCTAATGGTGCAGGCTTTAAAACCAATATGATTTTGTAGATTACAAATGTATCTGAGATATTTGTTTGGGGAAAGTTTATGAAAGTGTTTTTTTTTATCTTTTTCAAAATTGAAGTTTATAATTCATACATGAGTATCCATAAATGTTGAATATAAGCTGTGAACTTACAGAACAAATGTGCATACCATCATTCAGGACTCCCATACATTATCCTACCACCAACACCTTCCATTATTCCATTAACATTTGAAACAAATGCTACAAATTGTGAAAGAATGTAATTAAAACATTATTAAAAAATTACTATTAACTATAGCCGATATCTTACATATGGGGTATTTTTCCCCCAAACCACCCAGTTAATGATACCCTGTTCTAGTATTATGTACTTGTTAAAGTTTATGAGAGAATGTTCTCATATTTGTTCTGTTAACCACAGTCCACATTCCACCTCAGGATTCATTGTGTTATATAGTTCCATGCTTTGTACAATCCATTCAAAGTGTAAACTCAGTGGCTTTCATTTTCATCACACAGTTGTGCTGTCATCACCTTAGTCAATTTTAGAACATTTTCATTACTCTAAAATGAAAAATCCCATACCTCTTACACCCTACTATTGTTGTCATTTAGAATTGATATATCTTTTTTTCATGCTGAAAAAATATAACAATATTACTGATAACTATAATCCATTACTTGTTATTTTCCATGTATCATCATATACTTAACATTTTGTAAAGGAAGAACATGCTTATACTGATATTAATGACAATCTTTATCCACTACCTCAGTCACTATGATATACAATCCCTACATTATCTCTACCTTCCTTTCTATTGAAATACTATATCCACAGACTACCCGTCAGCCATAATCACATTTATAAATCATCAGTGTTATACTCAGTAAAATGTATTGCTGTCAACTCAATTCATTTCCACACATTTACAATAAATCTTATTAAAAATTCCACATACATTAAGCATCAGCTCCCCTTCTCAACCCACATTTAATTTCCTAATACCCTGTATTCTAGATTTTACCTCCATAAGTTTAATTATGGTTTTAGTTCATATTAGTGAGATCACACAATATTTGTCCTTTTGTGTATGACTTGTGTAATGGTTTGAGTTTAATTTAAGTATGAATTCCAAAAATATAGATTAGATTATGTTTGTAAACTAATCTGTTCATCTGGGCATG
>PVKH010028205.1:0-12889 GCA_004027955.1 Chaetophractus vellerosus
GGAAAATGTTGAAGACATTAATTTATTTTTAAAATATTTGTTAATTTCCCAGTTAGAGGGACATGGTCTTACCAGGTTTGGTTAGATTCCCAACTGTAAAACAAGTTAAGTAAGATTCTTTTCTTGATCATTGCATAGCTATATAACATGCTGTTCAAACATTTAAGGAATGTCTAATAAATTACTTGTAGAGATCCGAACAGGGTAAAGGGAGCTTTTCTTTCTCTTTTGTTCTTATTTAACTTATCTATTATTTTTTCCACTTTCCATGCTTTCCTATAGTCATGGAAATTTTTGTTTTCCCCTATTGTTCTCATCTGTGCATCCTAAATTATCACCGCACCACATTTTCTTGGAATTTGACAGAAATGGGACCTCATTTAGAGGCTAATGAAAAACTCCTCCATGCTTTCTCAGACTCTTCTCTCCCCAGCGCAAGCAGAGCAAACCAGGAGTTGGTGGATGTCTGTTGCTGCTGTGGCTACCCTATTGGATTGACTTGAGCTTTTATACCTCCACTCTTAATGCTTAAATTTACGAATGAAATTAGGAGTCAGTCGTTCTGTATTCCCATCATCAACTATCCCCAGTGGTTCAAATTTGGCATGAATCTGCTGTGAGTACATATTAATTAGGTGAATACAGTAGGATGAAATCATAACATGGGTTTTTAAATAACTATTTTTTAATTGAAGTATAGTTTTTATCTAAAGAGTTTTCACTTATTTCACTAAAAATCTAGAAGACCCTTACATGAACAGCTAAGCTGCTGATAGCTCAAAACGGCATAATTCAAACATTCACTTGGAGTTAAACTCTACTGAAAGTGTTTTTGATTTTGAAGTGTACTGAGCTATTTTAAGGTAAATTGCCTGTCTTCTACGTGGAATGGTGTAGAGATCTTGCAACCTGAAAGTTGGACTCTGAAAAAGAATTTTTTTGGCCGTATTCTCTGTATGGTGTGTCACTGTTTGCCACAGTTACAAGGTATGTGAGCTGTTCTGTTTTTTGCTCCTTACAACCCAATTCCCATGCCAGACAGTATTGGAGACAATTAAGTTCTACAGAAAGCCTCGTAAGTCAGTTCCTAACTACGGTGTCTGTAAATATATTCTCAAAGTATTTTCTAGTCTTGCTATTTTTAAAAACATGTGGGTGTGGGAAGTGATGGTGAATGAAGTCAGGGTAATTGGTGGTTCTTTGTATTAAGAAAACTCGAGGTAGTTAAGGGAAAAGGTTATCTTCTTCTACTTCCATGATTTGTGTATGCATAATTTTAAAAATTCAGACAACCCTACCTGACTCCAGTTCCCACCCCTCCCTCATAAATTCAAGCAATGAAGGAATTACAGTCATAGGATTTTATAGCTGGAAGGAATTCAGGGACAATCTGATTAACCCCCTTATTACAGTTGAGGAAATTGATGTCCAGTGAGGTCAATTGAGATCACATAACTAGTTTAAAAGCCCAAATGGCATTTTAGTAGTTTGTTTATATTCATAGACATTATCTGTTTAATCTGCCCTAACATGCTTATAATCAGAAGGTAATAATAAGGAAAAATAGCTAGCCCACACATGGTACTTTCTCATACATATTTAGTCACTTCTCAGGAGAGCTTTGGGAGGTGTAGTTATTGTAGTTTCTGTTTGCAGAGAAAATAGGCTTAACAAGAAGAGACTCCATGTCAGCCATCTGCCAAAAGGGGTTAGTATTCCGTGTCTACCCGCCATGGCAGAAGCAGTGGCTAGGCTCAAGACAGTTTTTGTAGACCATAGGATAGGGAATCACATCTTCATATTATGGCTCTGGCTCTGTACTTGAACTAATCATTAACTTTTGCCTCTATTTCATCACTTTTGTAAAAGAAAATAAAGAGTACTTTTTTGTTGTTGTTGTTACATATCCTCCCCTTTCTGCTTGTTCTTGCTGTGTTCTTTTTTGCGTTCTTCTGTGTCTGCTTTGTCTCCCCCTGTTGCGGCGACGCGCCGAGTCAGCTCACCATGCAGGTGGCTTGCCCCGCTCGTGGGCGGCTCTGCTGTGCTCATGGTTGGCTCTGCTCTGTTCGCAGGTGACTTGCCCTGCCCGTGGCGGCTTTGCCCTGTCCACGGCGGCTGTTTGCCCTGCCCACTGCAGCTCTGCCCCGCCCACGGCGGCTTGCCCTCTCAAGGCGGTGTGCCTGCTTGGAGAGGCCCTGGGAACCAAACCCAGGGCCTCCCATGTGGTGAACCGGCGCCCTATCCACTGGGCTACAGCCGGCTCCCAAGAGTGCTTTTTAAAGAGCTGTGGGCTCTTAAACTCTTGAAAAGAAAGGTTCTGGGTAATTGTAAATTAGATGTGTTTTAAGAATCTCCTTATCAACATTTTAAAAATTGAGCAGTATATATTGGGTACTTACTATATGCAAGGCCCATTATGGGGTACTCAATAGATAAAAAGTGATGGAGGCAGAATCACAGGCTTAAGGGAAGAGGTTTATGCCACATTTTCTCCTTACAAAGACTTCTGCAGGTAGAGAACTGTTCTTGAAAAATGAAATGTTATTTGCATTCCTCTTGATATGAAAGAGATTAATTCTTCTGTTTGTAGTGGGGCGTTTTCCCCAAATATTTATATTAAAGTATTTATGTTAAAGAAAATATGTAAATTCAAAAAAGTAGAAAGAAAAAAATAATCATAGCTCTGTGACCCACACACAACTGTGTATTTCTTAGTCTTTATTTTTTGTACATATGTTTTCTGAATTTTTATAACATAATTATATCACACATATAGCTTTTTCTCTGGCTTTAACTTGATGAGAAAGCTATTCTGTGTCATTGCATAGCTTTGTTAGCATGTTATAAAGATCACATGATTTCAGAAATGGGTCAGATTCTAAGTGAGCCAATAATCTGGCTTTTCCCCCTATGGCTATTATTGATGTTACTTTACACAAAATGATTAGTAAATGACTCTAAGCTAAACTTAACGATTACTAACAAATAATAAAATAATGAACGGAGTAGTAGATTACTTTCTAATATTTCTTTAAGAGCATAACAATCATTTAACTTGATTCAAATAGTCCTAGAAATATGTACAGTTGACCTCAATATAAATGAATATTTTTAATTGTGAACTTTATAAACAAAAAATATTTTTAAATGCAATTTTTCTTATAGAAAGGCATTTCCTCTGAAATAATTTCTCATTACTCTAAGGGTATGGTATTAATTATGTTGAAATGTTACTGTTCAGAGAATTTAAGCTAATAGCATTGATTTTTTTAAAAGAGGGGGGTTATGTGATTATTACAATGGAATTGATCTTAAATTTACCTAATATCGTTTTAGAATTACACTTTTATATTTCAACAGGACTGGGAGGGTATTTCTAAGTGAGGTTGTTTTTTGTGAGTTGTCTGATGGAGAGGAGTCCATAAGAAGGGAAGAGCTGAATCAGTGAGGTGGTCTGAGGGATGCAGTCTGGGAAATGCTGACAGTGATGTGCCTGAGGGAAGGGAGGAAGATGGGGTGGGAGGAGTGTATGGAAAGTCCCTTATTAGCCTGGAGGCTGGGATGCCTTGGCCCTCTGGAATCCCCCTCCCTAGCAAGAATGCCAACCAAAGTAGGAAAGGAGGGGCTCCTGGCAGATAGAGGAGTAGGGTGATAACAATCCCAACACCAAACACCAAACTCTCTTTGAGCTGAGCGCTCGTGTATGGGGAACCCTAGCCTAGATTGTAAATCAGTATTATCTTAAGGAGAGTTTGGAAAATTGAGTGAGTGACTGAATTAATTTTACCACTAAAAAACATCTGGATCTTTGTTTCCACTCTTAAAAAGTTTTTTATTTGTTTATTTTATATGTCCAATTTGTAATGAAAACACAATTTTTATTAACTGTCATTAACTATCTCATATTTATTCAGCCCACTACCTCAACCCCCCAAGTGATTCAGAAGAGCTTATGATAAGCAAAACATCATAATAAGAAAGTGAGTGATGAATGTGATTTCAGCTTTCCAAGCCTCAGTGTCCTCATCTGTATTATGGTAATGATCATAACTGCTTCATATTTCTGTGGAACTGACTAAATGAGATTATGCATTCCTTGGCATATGGTAAATACTCAGATTGTGTTAGTATCAGATCAAGGCTGTAAACCTGAATATACATACTTTATTTAGCTTAATTATAAATTTATTTTTATTACCATTTTATTTTAGGGAGTGTTAATTGAACAAAAATATATGCATTTTTAGAGTGGAAGATATTTTATACTTTATAACTCTGTAAGCTCTATGCTATCCAAGGTAATACTTTTCTTCCTAGAATTTGCGTTTCTTCAATTTCCATGTCATGGGAAATTGTTCCCAGTAAATTCCTGCAGCCTTCATCCGTTTTCAAGAGGCAACAGCCAAGTAGGTTAGTATTTCTAATAATTACTATAGCAGCAGCAGCAACAACAACAACAACAACAACAAACAAGGGAAGGTTCATCATCATTGTCATTAGCAAGAAATATAACAAGTACTAAGAAGTCTTTGAATTAGGCTAAAAACAGTGTGGGCTACTAAATGTAAAAGAAAGGTAGGAGAAGGTAAAGATTAATTTTACAGGAGAGGATGCCGGGCTAAATTTTATTTGTACATTTAGGTCAGTTCTCTGTATGCTTCTGTAAAAGGAAGCTGTGACCACTGTGTTTTTGTCAAGTCTTTTCTGAAGGAACAGGGTAGGGACCAAATGCAAATACTATTAGTGGACCTAGGTCAGGAGAGAAAAGGTGAGTGGAAGAATGCAAGCCTGATCAGTGGACCCTGTGCTGACATGAAACATTTCCCATTCCTAGAGTGCCACTACAAACATTCAGAGGCCAAAGGGTGAAAGGAAAGATGGAAATTGGGAAAATTCCTAGTAATAGGTAGATAGGTAGAAACGTAGGTAGGTAGAGGGGAAGGAAGATGATAGATTGATAGATAGATAGATGGATAAAGTGGTGATAACATCTACCACACGTGCCTAAAATCTTTCCATTCAAAAGTATAGCTGATTAATTTAAAGACTGATATCTCATAAAGTATCAGAGAACTGGATATATGAATGAAGGGAGGTGGGAGAGCTTGGGTGGCTGTTCTGTTTCAGGCTGTTCTGAATTAAAACATGCCCTGGGGGGAGAGGAATAAATAAATAAAATAAATCTTAAAAAAAAACAATACACAAAAAACGTACCCTAGGAAAATGCATGATTATAGAGATAATAAGAGGGTTCAAGACTAAATGGTTGGAGTAGCTAAGAAAAATTTTAAAACTTTATCTGGGGCTGGTCCTAAACTCTCCATCACCAGAAATAATTAGTCTTTTAAACAGTTAAAACAAAAGCTGATGTGGAGAAGACAGTAAAACCTTACCAGGTTGTAGACATCTAGAGCTGTGGTTTTGGGTAGAGGGACTTTGATGAACTTTTTCTAACAAGACTAAAGCAGCATGGATTCCTGTGGTTTTGAACTACATAAGTAGTTTTCTATGAGCAGTTCTAGTGTTATATAAGACAAAATAGGGTCTGATGTATTGGACACAATTATATCTTGTTCTGCCGTATTTTTTAAAACATATCATTTATATAATGCTGGTGGCTTTATAGTGAAGGTAAACTCTCACTAGGTCTTCCATCAAATTATGGAATCATTTGCTTTTTCATCATGAATTCTCATATATCACCCCACCACCAATACCTTGCATTTTTGTGGAACTTTTGTTACAAATTATGAAAGAACATCATAATTTGTAACAATATTATTGCTAACTATAGTTAGTTCCATCCTTATAGATCAGTGATTCCAGCCAGGAAGTTAAAACAAAATTATTTGATAGCTTTTGCAAAATTACTCATATCCAGCACCTTCCCCTATCTGCTGAATAAGAATCACAGAGTTGATAGGACAGAAGGCAGTACGGATATGCCCGGTAGGAAAAGCTGTCCAGATGATTCGATTGTTGTCTTCACTTTGAGGATCTGTTTCAGATGGAATCGAAACTGATCAATAACCAGAAAACAGGCAAATTGTTTAAAAAACTAAATATCAGAGTCTCACTTAAACCGGTAAAAAAAATGTTCAGTATTTTATTGGAGTAAACCTGCTTTAACTTATATATAGATTTCATGTAGCTTGTGTCTAGTTAAAAAAGAAGCCCATATATACAGGCAATGAAATAATATATTGGTGCTTTAAAAATGCCCATTCATTTATGAACTCTTGTAACTTAGATCTTATGGCATTTCATGCTTTGTAGAATTTCTTTTAATATTTATTCATAGAGTTATAGACAAAAGGCTGGATTTTCAAAGTTATGCTAAAGTTTAATATCTTCTCCTTGTTCACTGAATTATTTGTTAGCGCTAGGCTATTTGAGGTTGTTTGCTTAATATGTACTAGTCATTTACCATTTTTCATTTTAATTTAAAGTTATTGTTTAAAAGTAGTAAGATTCCAAGGCAAGTAGGAGACCTGTCACTTTGAGAAAAATTTATGGGAGTAAAAATATTTCCTTTTTGTAAACAGTTACTGCTATACAATGTCATCACAGGGTGTAAGGCTTGGTGGGGACATGTTATTTATCTGTTTTAATTAACGAATACCCTGCCTGTCTGTCTGTTGCTAATTTAAAAGAAGTGGGTGTCTTGGTGAAAGGTTTGCAAGATTGGGAGCTGTAGCTGAGTTTGGTGGATTGACTTACATTCTAGTCAGCAATGGTATATGAATGCCAAGTACTAAGAATTTCTGGAATGTAGACTTGCACAGCACTGATAAAGTTTGCTTTGTTCCCTTATGTGACTTGACCCATTGAGAAAATGTGGTTCCCTAGGAAGTTTTAATAGTTCAAAGTCTTAGTTAATAAAGAAAAAGGCCCCAACATAATTCAGCTTGCTTTCACCTGCTGCCTCAAAGATTAACTTTCTTAACCTTAGCAGGATAGAGTTACCCTTTGCTTTGAAAAAGTAATTTGTGGAGCTCTTCTCATTTGTTAGTCTCAGTAAACTTGCTGCTGTTTGTGTGGATTTTGTTTTTGTTTTGGGTTTGGTATTGCGAAGTACTAAGACTTCTGCAATTTGAGAACCTTATGGTAACTTCATCTAAAAACAAATCTCAGGGAAAGGCACACCCACATTTCTGTATCAACTCAATCTTTCCCTGGACTTGGAAGGGTTTTGAATTACTTCAGGAAAGTAGTGACTGATAGAGCTTAATCTTCAGTTTTCCTCATTTATTTTCATAAGAGAATAGAAGTTGAATTCAAAACATTCAAATTTGGAATGAATGTGCGTCACTGTGTTGTGAGTGATTTTTTTTTTCCAGTGGGAAACTTTGATCCACAAAATGATATATGCCTGACATATACCCTGTTGTTCCTTTCTACCTTTCTCCTCAATGTTTCTTACTTTTTCAAAAACCAGCCAACTGAATAGATCTTTGGGAGCAAATTTCAAGCAAAATTGATCCACAAAAGAAGCATGTAAGTCTGTCTTTTTTGGGGATGTGGGGTGGGGCAAAAGGTGGGGGCAGAGTTTTCAACTTTTAAAGCAGACTTTTTGTATTTTCATTGTAATGCAAGTTCATTTAAATGTAGTAATTTAATGTTAAATGTACACTTTATGTAGTTAAGATAATTTAGTTTCTATATTTGGTCAATTTTGCTCAAAGAATGATTTTAATTATGTAGTGCATGCTGGAGTCATATTAAGTAACTTGGCCATTTGCCTGTTTGTTTCTTGTGGCCAACAGTAATGGATGAAAGCCATTTGCATATATTGTCTTTTACCTCTTAGTATATCACTTAAAATTTTATAATAACTTTGTAGATGAATAATACATTCATATAGCTTTTCGTTTGTTTTGAAGTTGAGACATTTTTTAGAATCTTTCTGGGTGCGAATGAGGCTTTACTCATTTACAGAATTATTGCTTGTACATCTTAGAAACACCTGCTTGGGACCCTTTTTTTAGGTTGACTAAACAGAAAGCTGAAGAAGGTGTATCGCTGTTGACAGTGAGCGACTGTAAACATCCTCGACTGGAAGCTGTGAAGCTGCAGATGGGCTTTCAGTCGGATGTTTGCAGCTGCCTACTGCCTCAGACTTCAAGGAGCTACTTTAGAAGCAATTATCTTGTTTACTAAAACTGAATACCTCTCTTTCTCTTTGATAGGTTTTTACAAAGCTTGGGTGAAAATAGTATGAATTAAATAACTTTTAACTTTCTCTGTACATTGCAGAACACTTCAGTGGGGCAGGAAGGAAGATATTCTGTGTTTGTACAGGATTTCCTATATATATAAATATAAAAAGGCTAAGTATTCCTGAAAGAAGTGAGGATATGTAGTATTTTTGTTAAGAAAAAAAGAAAAGAAAAGAAAAATGTTTACAGGCAGCATTGCACAAATCACTATAAAAGGTGATTAGTTTTAGCTTGTTTATATTTATTTGTAATTTCAAAATGGGTGATGTTTTTAGAACCATTCACTAATAATTTAGATTATTGAAATCTAATCTAAATTGTTTGAAAAGGAAAAAAAAAGTAAAGGCCAGAGTGAAGAGTTAATTCACTACTACATTATTTGCATTAAACCTCTTTTATATCCTTATAGATTCAGTCTTTTGGTAATAAAGTGGCAGTTTTGACTTTATTGAAGTGCCTGAATAGACTTATCTTGTCTCAGCCAACTCCTGTTTGAAAACTATTTGTCCTTCTTTTAACTGATCAGAATAGTATTTGAGGCATTCATTAATATTGTCTCAATTCATTTGAACTGTTAACTTTTTTTTTAATGCGATTGCTACAAATAATGAATGTGTAATTCTATCCTAAATAAATGAAGGCAGTTTAAGGTTTCTGAACAAATTCTGTTGTGGATCTCTGTGAAGGACCTAATTTCTGACTTAACCTTTTTATAAGTTTATGTTTTTATAGCAAATTTGTTTAATATGAAACACATAATAGAAACAAGACACTTGAAAAAGAAATAAAGGTTGCATCCTTTGTCCTCTAAAGCAGAGTATTTTCTAAACCTGCAATATTTTTGTTAATGTGGATATTATCACTTCTGTTTCCCATTTAATACCTATCCATGTCAAATAAGAGGTGATATTGAAATTGCATGATCATACCACTATTTAAAATGTTGCTTAAACAACAGTTGGACCGTCTAAGAGCTTGGTTGGAGAGAGATATGTATAGAAATACCTTTAAGTCTTTCTCACACATAATTCATCAAAAAACAAACTCAGTCATGATGGGGCATGAGAAGTTAGTAGAGTGCTGCTGAAGTGGGGGTAGGAGAGGTGGGGGGTTCCTCTGCCAGGCACTAGAGTCTGACAATGAGAATGTGGCCTGTTTTAATGGATAAACTTAAAAACATTTAGAGATAATAACTCAACTGTGTCCCAGGCAACTTAACTATATATTCTAGGTAAATGACTGTAAGGTTGGAGAAATGAGTAAAGTTTTCCTCATTTTTAACCTTCACTTTCTTTAGGTTCTTCTCCTGTGTTATTTCACATCCTTTTCCTGGCCTTACTGCCCTTTAAATTTTCCATTTTCTACTTCTATTTAGTAATTTCCTTCATGTAATTTGTAATTGGAATTTTTTAATTTATAAAAATAACATTCTTAAAAATTCTTAAACCAACAAATACAAACTTCCATCAAGTATTCTGTGTAGTTTAGAAATTTTAATACCTATTTTTTTAAATTTTGTTGTATCCCACACTGCCATAGTAACAATCTAAAATACTATTTTAAAGTACTATAAATAGTGTGATACTTATATTTGGAATAAGGTTTGGATGCAATTTTGTTTTATTTTACCAAAGAAAAAATCCAAATTTTAAAAATTTACAATATTACATTTCTAAAATTACATGGACCAAGTTACCATGCACCTAAGAAAGATTAATTAATATTTAACATAATAGAAACTCTTTATTGCTAATTGCTCTCATGGGGTTTTTCTTCTTAATATTACATTTTTAAAATTTCATATTAATATCAGCATAATAAAATATGTATGAACTGGAACATAAAATTCTGGAAATGGGCTTCAAGACAGTTACTGAGAATAAAACTGTCAAAATGTGTGCTAGAAAAATGTAACCTAAGAATTGCTGTAAGTTTGCAATGTTAAAAAAAAATAGCACCACACTTCATAATCATCACACCAGTTCTATATTTAGTTTTTATTTATGATTTACCAAAATAAAATTTGGCACATCCTTGAAAGGGATATTTCTAAAGGAAGTTTTAGAAGTTCTGAAAGTAGCAGTGATGATTCTCTTTTAAAAATGATATTTTTCTTGACCTTAAAAATCTGATTTGAACTTGTCTTCCATTTTGTAGTGATGCTATCTGTGAATACTACACATGTGTGAAATCTTTCCTCTACCAAAGAATAACTAAAACCAGGGCAAGCATCTTATAACCTGTGAAATAGATTGCCACTGCCCAAATAGATTGTTGTAAGAATTACTTTGTTTTATTTCACTAAAATTTTAACTAAATATTACTATTGGGGGAATAAAACTTTCCTGAGTGGTATAAATCTATGGTGTCTTAGTCACACTGATTTGAAGTTGCCAGTTGTTTTTCTCTATGAGAAGAGTAACAGGAAGTTCATTATTACTCTTTATTTTTCACATGATTTACTGAAATTTTAAGGATAGTTCTTACTGAACCATCTTAGGAGTTTCACTAAAATGATGGAGAAGACTTTCTCAGTGTGGTACTAAATCAGAACAAGTATTGTAAAGAGATATGGAAGATGTTTGATGGTGTGTACTATGGTTGACTGTCTGTACTGCCAAGCAAATGTAGAACTAAGCTGTTAAATAATTTAAGAGATTGCGTTTTTATTATTGTTTTTCCTCTTCAATTTTACTCCTCTTATTGGCAAAAACCCAGTAAATAAGATTTTAAAAATCTAATCCTCTGAATGTTCTTATGATTAGAAATAATATTCAATGAATTAAATGTTTTTAATAGGCTTCTTCAATTGTTATGCCCAGACAAATCTCTCCCGCTAATATTCACTTTTCAAATCTTCAGTGTGAATGTGGTGGGCAAGTTCATGTTGCCAAGTGATACTTAATCTGTCTTTCCTAACTTGTATATCTGATGACTATATAAACTTAATGACTATGAGAGAGGAGGGTTTTTAATGCACATTAAAACAAAGTAGATTAAGGATTCATTTAGCATAATTATTATATGCGAATTTACTGCCCTCACAGACTCAATGTCCTGCATGATTCGAGAAATTAATGAATGAACTCCATTAGGTACCTTAAAAACTCTCAGTAAAATCAGAATATCTCCATAGCTCCTATTCCAAAACTGATACCACGAGATATCTTATTGGAAACTGTGTTAGAAAGTATAAAATGTTAAACAGAGTGATAATGTATCATCAGCTTCTTATTCTCAGTTTGCTTCTGTGCAAGGAATAGCTACCATTTCTGAATTGTGGATTTGATATTTTTAGCTAAAGAGTTAAACCCTCACAAAGAGCAAATGCTTATAACATGAGTCTGTAAATGAAGGAAATTTTATGTAAAAGCTAAAGAAATATAAGCAGTTAAATATGTAAATAAATGTCTCAGTGCCATATAAAACACCTTGTGGTGGTGATTCCCGCAGTCCATAGAAATATATTCATTTGCAGAATGCATGATGTTAACACTGTAGGAACATTTTTGCCCTATTTAAACTGAAGATTTATTTGCATTGAGTGCAACTATACTGAAATGACTCAGAGAATTGGTCCAAGCTGCCAATTCACTTATACAACTTTGAGTATTTGTATTTTGTACATAACAGATCTAAGTGAATGTTAAGGAAGTGATTTCTCTAATTTCCTTGGCTTCAATTAGCATGTTAGATTAAAATTGGAATCATAATCTTTAAACTATGGGTTGTCTATTTAGAAAACTTAATTTTCAAACAGTTCTTTTTTCATATACTTTCAATGGTGGCTTTCTTGGCCATATCAAATATGTAGTTGTCATTCTCCAATTCTCATTCTACTCTTTCACCCCAGTAAATTTGCATTTTACTTAAAACAAGTCCTGATAGCAGATATTGAATAACAAATTAGGAAATTTGTGCACCACTTATCCTTAGAAAGAATGATGATCAGCTTTATCCTGAATCAATAATCTAATCCCTCTCCACTTTAGCTTTAGTTTCTAGGCTGACTGTAGTGATTTCTTGTAAATTGTTCCTAAATCTCTGAGTAATTAAAATAAACCAAATAAATTCTAAAAATTGAGGTAATTTTTAAAGCATAAATTCAATTTATCAAAAATTTTCTATTCTTTTTGCATCGAATAGAAATTATTCAGGTTCTTGGTACAAATTTAATTTTTATTGAATTATGTGATATGCTAATAGCTAATAAAACTAAGTTGAAAATATCATTCGGTTTCCCACCTGAGGCAGCACTAGTGCTGGGAGTAGTGAGGGTTATGTTTGGAGTTGTAAAACAAGCTCTCAGGCTGGTATGAGCAGTCTCATCACCTGAGTCTTGGAACATGGTAACTCACTTTTACTAAAGGAAATTTAAAAGACCTAGGGGTGACTAACCACCTTCCTAGCACTATTGATTATTTCTAGGTAGGGAAGAATAGGAGAATACCAATGAAGGCAGAATGATTTTTTAAATGAAGAATGATTAATTTATATCTTAGACTAAGATAAAATTAACATAAGGGCTAAGGTATATAAATGCTGTATGCCCCCCTTTTGGAGGCTTTTATAAAGAGGTCTTCATGATCTGGCTCATGCCCTATCTTTTCCTGACCCCCAGCTCTCTTAAGCTCTAGCCACACTCACTTTCAATTCATCAAACAATCTTA
>PVKH010028206.1:0-12884 GCA_004027955.1 Chaetophractus vellerosus
TATGTTTGATGTATGATATTTTCCTATCTCTGCACTTATAAAACTCCTTAAAAGAGCTCTACTCAAATTGGCTTACAGATAAATAAATGCTTATATGTAAAATAATTCCTATGAATTAAGGAAACTGAACTTCTAATACTTCCAATGTAAATAAGAGTATTCCTAGAACTAATCTCAAATGTTAAAAAAAAATCAAGTTCACAAGTTTAATGTTGTTAGCTAAATAAAAACAACTATGTCTTCTGAGTTATCAACAATAAGTATAATACAAACATATAATTTTATTCTATTTGCATATGTTCTTCCTAAATTTAAATACAAATTTACTGATCAAATAAGCTAACATGTCTGCTAGATTTTTAATATGATAAAAATGTAAATCTGAGTTTAACCAAATGGAATTATTCTTTTTTTTAATACCAACTTTTAAAAACGTTTTATTGTAGAAAATTCTAAACAAACAAAAATTGAAAGAAGCACCCCTATGACTCATCATTATTCTTCTGAAAGACTTTATTTCAAGTGTAATTGTGGGGAGTGGATGTAGTTCAAGTGGTTGAGTTCCTGCTTCCTATGTATGAGGCCTGGGGTTCAATCCCTGGTACCTCCTAAAAAAGAAAAAAAAAAAAGTAATTGTGTTTTGTAGGATGTTTCTTGAAGGCAGTTTCCAAGATCTTTTTGGTAAGATGTTTATATAAGGTATGCAGGGTGTATATTTGTTGAGAAAAAAATGAGTAGTTTTGCCCTAAGGTAAAATGTCTGGTTGTTGCAGAATGAGAAACAGTAATGTGCAGGACAAAACCTGAATAGATATAGAAAGTTGTAGAAGGTTTGCAGAAAAAGACTTTTATTTGCTGTAGTCAAGGCTGGCTAAGATTTTATAGGTTTATAAGATTTTTAAGAGTTTTTCTAATCAGATGATATCCTCATGTAAAACTAGAATTTGGTTTTCTCTCTGTTAAAATGACAAAATTTTCTTGGATTATTGGTCTGCTCCTAGTACAAGGTTGTAAAGGTTTTTCTTAACCATGTGAGTAATTTGCCTAGAAGGTAAAGATTCTATATCTTATCAGAATAATCTCCTATGCTTTATATTGACCTTATTATCCTTCATTGTTTTAGAGAACAGGTCTTCTTATTTTTCAAAGAACTGAGGTTTTGTTTTGTTTTGTTTTGTTCTGTTTTGTTTTGACAATCATATTAACTCTTCTACTTACTTTTAATGTGTTTCTTTGTCACTTTAGTTAAATAGGGAACCTAATATGGTTTCACAGTGACCCATGATCCCATTTAACAAAATGTTCAAACCTGACAACTTTTGACATTTCATCTTCCAAAAATCAAACTCTAAATGACGTCTTCTTGATCTCAAACTGTCTTTGGAATTTTCTAGAGGACCTTGGAAAATCACAAAGAATTTGTTCTTTTCAGCTTATAAAAAGAGAGGTGCTAGAAATAGGTTTATTTGATATAAGTTGCATGGGAAGTGTCAAATTAAAAAAAAATTTCTACCCTTCTTTCGATTAAATTTGTATGGGTAAAATGTTATTAATATAAATATTTCAGAAATTATATAAAGTTCCTAGAGATTTATCAATGTCCTCACTGTCCAGATGTCTTAGTACTGATCTGCTTGATATTATATAACAGTACAGTGTAATTGGTTATAACTCCAGTTCATCTTTAAAAATGTTACATGCTACAGAAACAACCAAAATTCTTTCTCAGTTGCATTATTTTTGTAATGAACACTTATCAGAACTTTCACTTTTGTAAAACAACAACTTAACCATGACCATATTAAGTCTTTCGTCATCTACAGATTGTTTTGTTTTTTGTTTGTTTTTGTTTGTTTTTTGATGCTTCCCTGAAAATACTTGTAATCAGATATAGGCCAGAGTGCTTCATCTTCAACAAAAAGGACTGTCTCAGAGACCCCTGGAAAGGACAATGCCAGGTATGCTGGGGCACAGGTTTGCTTAAATACCTCTGAGACCATACCACTGGACTGGGTCAAGATTCTAGATTTCCAGTGGAGAAGCTGATGGGTTCATGAGATTGCTAACACAAGATCCAGCTGAATTAGGGTTAATTACCTAGGACTGAATAGACCAGTAAATGATTATAACTTTTGTTTGGATTACTGCTGATATTTTAATGTTCTATTTTCTAGATACAAGGAATCCCTTTCTCTTTTCCCTTGAGCTATCTATGATTCATGAAACATTTACTTTTTTTTCTCCCTGCCTAATCCCTCCAGAATTCAGAAGCTCATTGAATATTCTTTTTTTATGGCAAAATGATTATTTGCATAGGTTCAATCAGAATCTGTCCTCATTGTTAACAGGACATAATTTGAGACACTGATTATATGGACTGTCATGTTTGAGAATGACGCACATTTAATCAGACATAACCAGAGACTTTTAAGGAACTGAGGTTGACTTTATGGAGCCAATGTTTACAAAACCTTCTTAGAAAAAGTGGTTTGGTACCTGGTCCAGGGTTCCCAGCTGTGGCAGTTTGAGATTCTTTTATGAATTCCAGAAAGAGAAATATTATGTTTGTAAACTAATGTATTCCTCTGGGTGTGATATCCTTTGATTAAATTCAGCTGAGAGACTTTGATTAGATTCCCTGTTAAGATTGCTGTAGGGCTTTTTATTGGACTGTGTCAGTGAGGCAGGACTCAAGTTGAGTCTCTGCCCCTTACTGGCTTATGCCGACACTCAGACAAACACAGGAAGAGAGAGCTCTGCCATTTTTGATCCTGTCATGTGATGAGGTTCGAACAGCTGAGGCCTTGGGGAGAGATGAGCCATTTGCCTGACAGCTTACAGCTGAAACTGGGAAGAGAGCAGAAAAGCTGAGACTAATATAGGAGGCTGGGAAAGAAATAAGCCCTGTGCCAGGAGAGAGGGGACTACAAGATCACTTCAGCATGAAGCCTTAAGAGGCTGGGCTCACAGAGCTCAAGAGGAAAGGGTGAGCCCAGAGGGGAAGGCTGAAATCTGGGCAGAGATTGGCGGCCATTTTGCTTCACCACGTGGCAACATGCCAGGATCAACAGTAGCCTGCTTTGGTGAGAAAGCATCCCTGATGGTGCCTCAGTTTGGACTTTTTATGGCCTTGGAACTGTAAGCTTTTACCCTAAATAAATCCCTTTATAAAAGCCAACAGATTTCTGGTGCTTTGCATTAGCAGCCCTTTGGCAAACTAAAGCACCAGCCTTATAGGTCAGTAAGGAAGGTAACTTTCTGGCAGACAAAGGAACCATCTGATACTTTTTGGACCTGAAGAAAGAAGAATTCACCCACACCTATAGGTATTGCAGGTGAAATCTGGTGTCGAGTTCTTGGCTTAGCTACCCAGCCTTGAGAGGTTTTCAAAAGTCCAACCTGGGATTTCTTATGAATACTACCAACAAAGCAAACCTAAAAAGTCCTATTTGGTAAATCACCATTCTTGCTGCACATATGTGAATAATCAGGCCAAATCTAATGAAACCAGACTTATTTCATGATCAAGAATTATCTTTCTTGAGGATATCTTTTATCAAAAGGAGGGTAACTATAGAGATATTCAATAGAAAACTATAGTATGTTCCTGTGGGTTATCAGATTCTGCTCCTGTTCATTGTCTGAACTATTTTGCATCGCCTTTGTAAACTGCAGGTAACTGCATAGTTTTGTTACCTACCTATAAATTAGACTAGATCCTGTGATATTGCATATATTGTTTACTCTAAACGCCAGTCTGAAAGCTAACTTAGGATCTTTTGTACATCACACCTCAAACCAACCAGAGGGACAATTCCCCCCAATCTCTTGATCTACCATAATACAGGGTTCACTCTTTCATGCATACCACCATACCCTCCCTAGGAACATATGAACTGGAGTGAGCAATTATAAATATATCTAAGGTTATGAAACAGAGCTTTAATACCACCCTCAAAGCTCTACAGGCCCTCCAGGCTGAAGTTGATAGCTTATCATCAGTGGTCTTATGAAACAGATGGGCTCTAGATACCCTGCATTGCCATGAGCCTAAATATTCTAAAGGACCAAGTTAAGGTGTTTCATGATATCAGTCAGGGTCAAATATTTCAATGAACAGACCTATTTCCTGACCTAGGTTCTTGGTTTAATGGAATATGGGAACAACTAGTATGCTTTGCATTTATGCTTTTAGTTGGCTTATCAGTCTATATGTTTTTATTTCTTTTTGTACAAACCATGTTTCAAGCGTGTATTCAAATTCCTTGTCACCCTCAAGACAGATAGTTGCTCTTAAGATAGCTAATAAAAATGAAAATGAGATAGAAATAGGACTGTTGCTAGTGGACTGAAATTGAAAATAAAAATAATACGCACCCTGACTTGGAGAGAGGGCTGTGTACATAACCCACTCAACTGAGTAAGTAACCCCAATCCAAGGGTCTTAAATGTAATTGAACAGCCACCCAACGAACCTCAGCTGAATCAAGAGACAAAAGTAACACACACACAAAAAAATGAAAAGTAAAATAGGAATAAAATGACTGACCAAGCCTATTCAACCACCTTACAAGAAATCAATGGTGGTGACTGGGATGTTTGGTCAAATTTCCAGTGAGACTATTTGGGAAAATGACCAAACAGAGGGACTCTTAAGTAACATAAAGTGGCTGCTTACATTGCGCATTGCCAGGAGGGACCCCTTTCCCAGAAAGGATTTTCCAGAAGACAAAAGCAATTGACCTGCAGGGGCTTTCCAAGAAAATGGAACAAGGGAATGTACCCTATAGCATTGCAGATAACACCTGGTGATAAGCCAGTTTTGGTCCAGCTATTTTTATAGCTGGATTTTTGGAAAAATTTACTTAAAGTATTTAATAATGTTGGTATTTTCCCTTTAACATTTCAGGATCAATTTATTTTAAGCTTCAACGTGTTAAACTCAGCTGAAAGTTCGTTTCTGAGAATTTTTAAAGTAGTGATTCTTTTCACTGGTGTTCCAAAACCAGGGTTGTTCTATCTGTAAATTCAGTTGAATACAGATCTCTTTGACAACCAAAGAACCTCAGTATGTAACAGAAAACACTGAATGGCACACAAATCTTTAAAAATCAATTGCCTAATATTTTTACTATATATTACACCAACAGCACAAGCAACAACAACAAAAAAAGATAAATTGGTTTTCATAAAAATTCAAAGGATACTCTCAAGAAAGTGGAAAGATGGGAAACCAGCTGTGGCTCAATTGGTAGGGCTCTGGTTTACCACATGGGAGGCCCGGGTTCGGTTCCCAGGGCCTCCTTGAGCAGGCAAGCTGCTGCCAGCAGTCAAAGTGGCCGTCAGCAGGCAAGCCGTGTGGCGAGCTGACTCAGCAGGATGCCACACCAGGGCACAGAAAAACGCAAAAGCAAGATGAACACAGCAAGCACGAGCAGCAAGTGGGGATATATAAATAAAGAAAAATAAATCTTAAAAAAATAAAAGAAAGTGAAAAGACAACCCACAGAATGGGAGAAAATATTTATAATCATGTATCTTATAAGGCCTAGTATTCAGAATATGTGAAGAATTCTTACAACTCAACAATGAAAAGACAATCCAGTTAAAAAGTGGGCAAAATATTTGAATAGTCATTTCTCCAGAGAAGATATACAAATAGCCAGTTGGCACATAGAAAGATGTTCAACATCATTAGTCATTAGGGTAAAGCAAATCAACACCACAATAAGATATCACTTCACACCTACTAGGATGGCTATAATAAAAAAGTGGACAATAACAAGTGTTGGTGGGAATGTGGAGAAATAGGAACCCTCATTCATTGTTGGTGGGAACATAAAATGGCATAACTGCTTTGGAAAATAGTCTGGGAAACAGTTAAACACAGACTCACCATATATTTCAGCACTACACACCTAAGTATATACCCAAGGGAAATGAAACATATGTTCGTACAAAACCTTTTATACAAATATTCATAGCAGCATTATTTGTAATAGCCCAAAAGTGCAAACAACCCAAATGCCCATCAACTGATGAATGGATAAACAAAATGTGGTATATCCATCCAACAAAATATTCAGCAATAGAAAGGAATAAAGTGCTGATACATGCTACAACATGGATAAACCTTGGAAAGATTATGTTAAGTGAAAGCAGTCAGTTGCAAAAAACCACATCTTGTATAATTCCATATTTATGAAATGTCCAGAGTAGGCAAATCTATAAGGATGCAAAGTCGATTAGTAGTCACCCAGGGCCGGAAGGGGGGTGGGTTGTGGTTTGGTGGGGGGAAGGTGGAAAGACTGCTAATGGGTACAGGGTTTCTTTTGCAGGTGCTATTGATTGTGGTAATATCTACACACCTCTGTGAATATACTAAATATACTAAAAAACCATTGCATTTATATCCATTTAAAGATGGTATGTGTATTAAATCTCAATAAAGCTGCTAAAAAATGTGTTCAGTATATATGTAAAAATGTTATGAATGATCACCAGTTATGGAACCCTTGAAAGTAATAGAAGACAATACACTTAATGATCTTGTCTTATTTGTCAGTGCTTGTGGGCTGAGTCATGGAAGAATTTTACAAAGATTTACTGAATTTTAGCGCCAAGATTTTCTTGTAACAAAAGGATTGGTTGACAAGTGTTTAATAACCAAAACTAAAAAAAAGGAAGTATAATTTGTTTTTTCACTGTTATCACAAAGCATATAATCAACCAAAATTTGATGTTCTAAGGAAAGGAAAAGCATATTTGTGACCTAGACAGTTATGAGAATTTGTTGAAATCGAAATTTTTATCATACAATCCTGATAAACGGTAGAAAAAATACTGGTTGATTGACTGCATAGGCTGTCACAGAACCCTGAGCATCCAAGCTAAGCCTGAAGCAGCAACATGTTAGAGGCTAAGGACGCCCCCTTCCCCACCCACCCCCACCCCTGGGGGCTAAGCCTCTTTGCTTTCTTTTCTTTCTTTTCTTCTTTGTTTTCTTTTTTATTATTATTATTTTTAAAGAAGTTTTAGATTACAGAAAAATTATATTGAAAATATAGGGGAGTGATTTCTAGTCCCAGGTCTACCATTGGCTCTGGGTGCTTATTTTCTAAGGTAGATGATGGAAACATTTAATACCCATCAAACAGGCTAAGAGAAGCTCCACAGCGCTGATATTTTCTACTAAAGTATTGAGAAAAGATGAGGCGTGGCATAGCGAAACAAGCATAGCCTGGCTTTGAACCAAGTTCTCCTGAGGACTTGTGTGACCATGGGCAAGTCATGTAAATCTGAACTGACTTCCTCATGGGTGAAACATTCCCTTTCTTGACCGCAAACTGGTAGGAGTGCTGGGGAAGGCATCTGGGGGTCTGTCTACAGTGACTCTTCGGTGCGCACTATAAAGGCCAGTATCCCAGTTTCTCTGGCCCAACTCTCTTATTTGCAGGTGAAGAAAGCTCAGAGTCAAAAGGGTTGTCCATGATCACACAGCAGTAGTGTCACAGAATCGATCCAAGGGCCATGGGGTCCGTAAGGAACTTCGCGCGACCCATGCAGCCAGGTAAAGCGTCTTCGTAACTTGGTCAACTCCGAGCAAAGCCGAGGCCTGTCACCTAGCGGCCTGTTCGGGCAACGCAAGTGAAGGCGCAGCGAAAAAGACCAGTTATTGCGACATCTGAGAGCCAATCCGTTCTCAGGTCTCCCAGCCAACTCCTTTTCCATTAGGCCGTTTGAACTGTCAATCAGTTATTTGCCCAGTTTTTATTGGTTTATTTGCCATCATTCTTCTCAATTTGCAAATCACATGCTTCTTTCCGAGCGCATATTTACGTCATTACATCGCCTTCTGAGTAGGACGTATTTAGTCAGTTCCTTTATTCCATTGGCTGGATCCAGTCCATCCTGTTCCGGACGGAAGTGAGAAAGCCCCTGTTCCTATTGGCTTAGATTTGCAAGCTGTGGTTGTCTATCAAGGCTACCGAGATAGCATCAGCTGTCAGGAAGTACAGTACCGGAAAAGGCGGGCTTTGTGAAAATGGCGGCGCTGGTGAGTGTTGTGAGGTTTCTTCTTTAGCGTCATTATTGTGGTCCTTTCTTTTCTCCTCAGGGCTCGAGACAGCTCACAGCAAACTGTTGCGTGAAGAAAGAGTGATGAAGAAAGTAGATTCAGGGAGGAGGCGTTCCTGGGATAGCCGGGCAAAATCAGCCGTAGAGAGTATTGGGGCTAGAGTTTCCGCTCCTCTCTAGTAATTTGAGGGACTGGCCGACTGTGAAGAGAGGCTGCGTATGCATCGTGGGCGCAAGGCCCCAAATGGAACGTCTGAAGCATAGAGGGGAGCTCCCTGTTCCAGATGGCCCGGCTTCTCATAATCCTGAGAAATAGATGGTTTTTCTTTACTTCCCCTCTCTTCTCTAGGAGGTGCTGGAAGCAGACTTGCCAAGCGCCGTGACGCTTTTGAAAAACCTCCAAGAGCAGGTGAGTAGCGTCACTGTTTAGGGATAGATTAGCTACGGATTGGCTTTGATTTTGTGTGTCTCACGCCCAAGCGTTGGCGATTTGGGGGCAAATACTTAAATACTGCCAGATACCATAAGAGTAAAATGACCTCGTGAAAACTTCAGGGCAGAATTCAAAGTAAACTGGTTTCTGAATCCAGAGGAATACAGGAAACTTCAAAGGGACCCCCAGAAATCATCTGAACCAATTTCCTTTTTTTTTTTATATCTAAGTAAATGGATGCGGGGAAGAGTGACATGATTTGCCCTTTAGGTGCCTAGCTAATAGACATTTATATATTCCTCACGTCTTGTAAGTTCAACCAGTACAGATAACATTACAGTCGTGTTTCCCCCCTCCCCCCAAATCACCACTGTCCCATTCTCTGTTCCTTCCCCTCCCCTCCTTTGGTAAACGTGGTTTGTCCTTTAGCTTTAAGATTTTTCCCTGTAAGATGGAAAGTTTTTTCCTACCCTTTGAAGAATTGCCAAACCATTTCTCCTGTAGTATTCTAAAACCAAGAAAAGGATAATACTGTACTTTAGACAGTATTTCAAATATTTGTTAGGTGACATTGTTTAGTGTCTGCCCTTCACAGCTCATCACAGAGATGACAGAGTTTTCTAGTCATCTGTTTTATTTGGGCTCATTTCAGGTGATGGCTGTAACTGCACAAGTGCAAGCCCTAACAAAAAAAGTTCAAGCTGGAGCCTATCCTACAGAGAAGGTAAGGATATTTGAAAAGTAAGCATCCCCTAACTTGATGTTTTCAGTAGTTCTTTCATGATAGATTTATCGAGTATCTTATATGTCCTAAATGCTAGACCTTCAAAGATGAATAAGATCCAATTCCTGTGATCTTATTCCAGAGTCAGTTCCTTGAGTCTAGTGGGGCAGACATTGATATAAGCAGTAGCAGTCATGTTACAGTCGTAGCAAGTGCTCTGTGAACTGGGGGGAGAGATTGATTAACTGCCAGTTGAGCAGAGAGAGTCAAGGCTTCTCAGAGGAGGTAACAGGATTTTGAAGAATAAACAAAGCAGGTGGCTCAAGCCATTGAGTGCCTCTCTCCCACATGGGAGGTCCCAGGTTCGTTTCCCAGTACCTCCTAAAGAGAAGACAAGCAGACACAGAGCACACACCAAATGGACACAGAGAGCAGACAGTACAAAACGAGGCAGGGGGAATAAATAAATAAAAATAAATCTTTAAAAAAAGAAGAAGAAATGGGTTAGAAAGACAGAAAGGAAGAGCATGTGCAAAGTTACAAAGGCCTTAAAACATGGTGATAGTCTGGGAAAGGTAAGTCAGTCACTGTGGTTGGATGTACACTTTGTGTGTGGGGGACGGTGAAGGGGTAGGAAATAAGGCTGAAAAAGTAATCACTCTGTTGAAGAGATACTACCATATTTTATCTACTCTAAGGTGCTATTAATTGGGCATATACCCCTTATTTTATGTACTAAGAAGAAATGCTGCACATTAATCTGTAACTTAATGCTAAGATGCTATTGATTGAAAGATGCATCCTGATTTCAGAGATGTTAAAATATGAAAATGATGTGTACCTTAGAACTGAAATATGGTAGTTTTCAATTAGGGTCCTTTAGAACCTCAGGGATCATTGGTTGTAAGACAGTGCGGAAGGAGGGCTGTGGACTCCGCCTCCCCCCCTCCCCCCCAATATCTGCTTGAACTGGGAAATCTGGTGTTACCTGTTTTATATATGTTGAGAGCTTTTGTCCTAAGATATTATTTAAACAACATATTCCATAGCACAACAAAAGTATGAAAATCATAACAGTGAATTAAGAATCATTGGAGGATTTTTAAGCAGCGGTTACTATTTTTATTTTTTCTGATTTTTTAATCTCCCTTACTTGTTTTTCTCTCATATGCTGAAACCCAATTTGAACTTGACAAGCCCAAAAGCATGTCAGAAATTCTTAGCTGTCTTTGTCCTGGGTACCATGCTTTGATCCTTTTCAATTCTTTTTTTTTTTTCTTTCCCATTTAAAAATTTTTATGCACAGGAGATATGTTTCTTTTTGGTTCACAATGAAAATAGCTGTTGATTTCTTTGATTATATAAATTACATAAAAACACTAATACAATGCAGAAAAAAATGGCAAAAATCAAACCAAAAAACCCATCCGAAATTTCACAATTCTTAGAGATCTACCGTTAACATTTGATGACTGTCATTTCACACATCTCTTTATTCTTACACATGCAAACACATACATAAAAATTTACATAAATGGGATTTTGTGATAATTGCCGTTTTGATTATGGATAACATTGTATATTTTTAAATGTACCATTCATACAGGAAAATATTAAAATGTATGACTAATGTGTACATGATAACAAAAAACCCATGCATCCACCACTTAGGCTAAGAAATGTCATGTTAACAGTACTTAGAAAGCCCCTCCTCGTATTTGCCTTTTCTAGTTGCATTTCAACCCTTCTTTCCCTGAAGTAACCACTCTCTTGACTTGTATTACTCTTTCCCTAGCATTTTAAAAAATGTACTCAACACGTATGTGTTTATTCCTAAATAATTATTTCTTAGTTTTGAAAAACTGAGCATCATAGCAGAGATTTATCTGTGAAGAGAAGGCAATATAACTGCTAGTATTAAATGGAGATTCACTAGAGAATATAAACAACAGAATCTCCAGGCCCAGTTCTGGAGAGGTTGGTGGGCAGAGTCTGGGATCATGTGACTTATCTTCCTTGGGCATTTGGCGTGGATGTTGTATAGCCAGGAACTAAATGTTTAACAGACATGTGGCCGAAGGAGTGGTTACTCTATATCTTTTGCTTCTAAGCCCGTCATGGCCATTCTGCTTGCAGGAGCATTCTTCAGTGGCATGAAGTGAGTCTGTCTTAGCTGATCCTGGGCCAGAACATATAGGAAAAGCTAGTACATCACTGGCATATGATCAGGAAAACCCAATTACAGATAACAGTCTGGACCAGACTCACCCAAACATTGCCTTGTGTTTAAATGTGTTACCATGACCTCATAGAACTTGGTGGTATAAGTGCTCAGTAGGTCTGGCTCTTGTTCTGAACTGATTGCCCTCTAGTTGGGTACACAGCTGTCATCTTAGATCTCCATGCAGCATCATCCTAGGAAGTTCCTTCTTTATTCTCTTGTGTTGAATGTTGGATCCCCAGTTTTCTGAATCCTATGCCTTCTCTTTATTGTTCTGATGGAGCACATTCTCTAATGCATTGCTTTTGAGGATAGGAAAAGTCCAAATCAAGGCATCATCAAGGCAGTGCTTTCTCCCAGAAGACTGGCATTCTGGGGCTAGCTGCCAGTGATCCTTGGTCCTTGGCTTTTCTGTCACTTGGCAATGCACATAGTGGCCTCTCCTGACTTCTGCTTTCTCTTCTGGGTTCTGGGTTCTCAATTCCTTTTTGAGATGGAGTGAATAACTATAAATTTGTTTATTCATTGAACAGCTATTTATAGCTACAAAGTGCTTTCACATTATCTTATTTGAGCCTCATAATAACTCTTTGAGGCAGGAAGGAAATAATATCCATATTTTACATATGAGACTGGGGTCACAAAGTTAAGTGACTTATTCAATATTTGACTATTAGCTGCCTGATTCAAAACTTAAACCTAAACTTTGAATCCTTTGCTCATTCTCCTTTACCATGCTTGTACTGATTTCAAGAGCTTAGAGTGTTGATTTAAAGATACCCAAGGCTTAGGAGTTGGAGTCAGGCTGAATTTGAATCCTAGTTCTATTGACAGTGTAATCTTGGACAAGGAATTTAAACTGTTTGAAATAGGTCTTCTCAGGGCTGTGGAGTTTGTCAGTTTCATTTTATGCAGTCATAGAGTGACTTGTTTTATTTTTTTCTATGATGGTCTGTGTTATTTTTTTTAAATATGATTTTTTTTTTATTGGAATAGTTGTATGTTTACAGAAAAATCATGCAGAAAACAGTGTTCCCATATTCTTCCCTTATGATTAACACCTTGCATTAGTGTGGTACCTGTGTCACAACTGATGAAAGAATATTATTGTAATTGTACTATTAATTATAATCCATAGTTTACATTAGGGTTCACTGTTTATATTATTATTATTTTTAATTTTATTCTACTAACTCATGCAACTTAAATTTTTCCTTTTTAACCATATTCAAATATATATTTAATAACTAACTTAAGTTAGTGCCTATTCATGTTACTTTCTTTTATTTTGAAAAAATAACTTGTACAACACTTGCTTGACATTTCTGTCTGTAAATGTAATACTTTTAAAAATTTTAGGGGCCGGCTGGATAGCCCAGTGGATAGGGCGCCGGCATACCACATGGGAGGCCCCGGGTTCGGTTCCCGGGG
>PVKH010028207.1:0-12882 GCA_004027955.1 Chaetophractus vellerosus
TTGCCTCCAGACCGATGGAGTTAATATTCCTGTGCCCCAGGCTCCCCGCAAAGGCCACGTTCTCAGGCTCCCGTCCCCAATCAGCTGTCCCCTGCTTCAGAGCCGGTGAGTGCGTACCTAAACTGATGCCATCTTCCCCTCCATCCTCCAATAAGGGTTTAATATCCAGCATATATGAAGCAGTCCTTCAACTTAACAACAAAAAAGACAAAACAACTCAATTTAAAAATGGACAATAGACTTGAATAGACATTTCTACAAAGAAGATATACTAATAGCCAAACAGCACATGAAAAAGAAGCTCAACATTATTAGCCATAAGGGAAACGAAAATCAAAATCACAATGAGATATCATTTCACACCCACTAGAATGGTTACTATTTTTTAAAAAACCATAAAATTACAAATTTTGGAGTGGATGTGGAGAAACAGGAGTTGGTAGGAATGTAAAATGGTGCAGCCACTGGGGAAGACAGTTTGGCGGTTCCTCAGAATTTTAAATATAAAATTATCATATGAGCCAACAATCCCACGTCTATGTATATACCCAAAAGAATTGAAATCAAGGTCTTGGACAGATATTTGCACACCAATGTTCACAGTGGCATTATTCAAAATTGCCAAATGATGGAAGCAACCCAAATGTCCATCAACTGATGAATGTATAAAGAAAAGTGGTATATGCACACAATGGAATATTATTCACCGTAAAAATGAATGAAGTTCTGATACATGCAACCACAAGGATAAGCTTTGAAGTCATCACTATGAGTAAAATAAGCCAGACTCAAAGGAACAAATATTTATGATCTCACTGATAGGAAATATCCAGAATAAGCAAATTCATAGAGTCAGAAACTAGAATATAAGTTACCAAGGGTTGGGGTGGGGATAGGGAATAGGGAGTTAACACTTAATTTGTACAGAGTTTCTATTTGGGGTGACGGAAATTTTTTTTTTTTTTTAGAGATGCTTACATTAAATAAATGTTACAAACAAAAATGTCTTGATATTGGATAGTGGTGATGGTAAGAAAACATTGTGAATGTAATTAACTGGACTGAATTATATATTTCAATGTGGTCAAAAGAGGAAATTTTAGGTTGTATGTACGTTGCTAAAATAAATTTTTTTTAAAAAATCCATAGGACTGTGTAACACAAACAGTAAACCCTAAAGTAAACCATGGACCACAATTAATAGTACAGTTATTAAAATGTTCTTTCAACACTTTTAACAAATGTACCTAACTAATGCAAGGTTTTAATAATGGGAAGTCTGCATTTTATGTATGATAATTCGGTAAAACTACTTCACTTTTTTTTAAAAAATTATGTCATTAACAAGGTAATCAAATTAGCTATTTAGCATTTCTGCACTATTCAGATTAAATATCATGTTATTTCCTTTAACTTTTCCATATAGTGCATTTTCCATTCTACTAGCCAGCTGGGATTTTCTTTTAATCTCTTCCTCTATATCCTTTCCCCTCTTGAAAGGCTTGGGTTTTTTTTCCCCACACAAATAATCATTGTTACAATACATTTATTAAATGAGGCATCATTTTCCCACTGATTTTTTATGCTACCTCTGATATATATAAAGTTTTAATTTTGTTGTGGGCCTTTACCTGAGCACTTTATTCTGTAGTGTTGCTTTCTTTATATAACTCAGTTAGTGCAAAATGTCTTAATTACAGTAGAGTTATTAAAATATTTTGATATCTAGTTCCCTAGATATCAATCCCTACCTTTCTATGGTTTTCAAAATTGTATGTCATTTTCAGAACTTTGTTCCTTCTATATGTATTTTAGGATAATATTGTCATGATCAAAGAAATAGCCTTTAGGAATTTGATTAAGATTGAATTAAATCGAGAGTTTTTAATTGGGTCCATGTGAGTGTCCGTTTATATGAGACTCAACAAGGGGGGTGAGTACTCAACCTGAGTCCAATCAAAAGCCCTAAATTGATCTTATCTAGTAATCTTAATCAAAGGTCCCTCAACGGAATTAGATACAATTAAAGGGTATCATACCCAGAGGAACAGATTAGTTTACAAACAAAATCTTTCTCTTTTTGGGATTCATAAAATAATCTCAAACTGTCACAAGTGGTAATATTTTAAAATACATGGTTGTAAAGGAAAAGAATACTAACCAGTTATATACATAGCCTTGAATTTTTAAATACATATTATCTAGAAGATAGCATAAATCATATAGAAAATCTAAATGAAAACATGGGAGAAAAATTTAATCAGTGACTACATAGTCATTTATTGTTTACTTTCTATGTATTCATCCCACTGAACTGTAAAACACACGTCCCTGCTGAACACCTAGCACAGTACCTGAAACACAAAAGATATTTTGTAAATATTTTTTGAAAGCATGAGAGTTTCCAAAATATGGAATCATGAATAATCTCTGGGCGATGCAATAAAGAAGAGAAATAGGAAAGAATAGGAGACTTAAAAAAAATAATGTATATTTAACTGCACTGGGAAAAGTACATAACCAATGACAAATTATGAGAATGCTAGGTAGAAGTCTAAATCTTGGATTAAAAAAAAAACCCTCTAAAAGAAAGATGTGAATGAACAAAGATAGGACCAATCCAATAAAAGAAAGAAGAATCATTTGTACACTACTAGGAAATTGCACATTTTTCCATCTTTGAAAGCATATTGAAGTACCAGGATATTTTTAAGAATCACTGTCCATTAAATGCTGACTGAGGACTACTGGTAGATGTCTCAGATATATTCCATGAAGTAACTTTAGAAGCACTTAACAATTAGTTTGAAAATCGGGGAAGATGGAAAATACACATCTAAGAAGGCTCAAGGAAGTCCAGACTATTCACTATACTATAGGATCACCAGAAAATGTCTACTCGGACTTCGAACTTCTCTCAGCAAGTTACATCCAGAAAAGTTTTTGGATAGAACAACATTACCTAAGCTCTGACAAGAGATAATCAATTTCCCAACATATAAATTTTGGACTGCACTGAAGGGCTTCAAATTATGCAACCTCACTCAAGATTGGGAGCACAGGAAGGGATGTGGGATAATTAGTACTAAATGCCAAGTAAGGGGAGAACTTGATGATGCACTCCATAGCCTGCTCTGTATGTAGCAGAGTATTCCTTAAATTTTGAATCTCCATTTAAACAAAACTTATAAACAGAGGTCATATACGGCCTTCCCTTTTTCCATCCATTTTTTAATACTTTTTTATTTTAAAAAATGCTTTAGATTACATAAATGTTACATCAAAAATATAGGAAATTCCCATATGCCCCACCCCCTCCACCTCCTACACTTTCCCACATTAACAACATCCTTCATTAGTGGGGTACATTTGTTACAACTGATGAGCACATATTGGAGCATTGCCATTAAATGTGAATTATAGTTTACATTATAGTTTACACTCTGTCCCTCACAATTTTGTAAGTTATGACAAAATATATACTGGCCTATGTCCATCACTGCAACGTCATTCAGGACAATTTCAATGTCCCAAAAATGCCCCCATATTACACCTGTTTTTCCCCTCTCCTTCCCCTCAGAACCTCCGGTGGCCTCTGCCTCCACATCAATGATAAAAGTTTTTTCCATTGTTAGAATAACAAAAAGTCTATAGTAGAATAACAGTAAGTCTACTCTAGTCCATGGTTCATTCCCCAATCCTGAGGATTCTGGGATGGTGATGCCCAGTCCAACTTTAATTGAGAGGGGGCTCAGATCACATGGGACAGATGGATGGGACTGTCTTACTTGCAGTTGCAGACTCTCTCTGTTCCTTGGGATGGGTGTTGTCCATCATCATCTCCTTGTTAGTTGTCCTGGGTGAGTCCAATGAGCTGGAGAATAGGTGCTCCAACTCTGTTGAGATCCAGGGCCCAAATGGCACATGGACCACTCAAAGATTTAAGTCTCTTGGACATAAACTTATCAACTCTAGTACTAACTATAAGTTCAAATAGAAGGAGCAGAACAGCCATGTGTAGGGAAACCAAAAATGAGTCCAACTCTGTCACACTGGGGAGCGTAAACTCTAAAGTAGGGCCCACTGGCAGGGCACCAAACTCGTGAGCTGTCTGTCCTGTCTATAGTGTCTGGGTGTTTCTAGAGCCCTCAGGAGCCCCGCTAACTGAGGTAATATTTACTGTGGCAGTCAATGAGATCCTGCTGGGTCATGCATAAGCGTAACCTCTGGAATGACCTCCCGACTCACTTTGAAATCTCTTAGCCATAAAAACTCATTTGTATTTATCATTTCCCCCTTTTGGTCAAGATCTTTTTCCAGGTGCACTGCTAGTTGGCACTTGGTAATAATCCCTCAGTGCCAGGGAGAGTCATCCCCAGGAATCTTGTCCCATGCCGGGGGGAAGGTAATGCATTTATATGCTGAGTTTGGCTTAGAGAGAGGTCACATTTGAGCAACAAGGAGGGTCTCAGGAGGTAATGCTTAGGAAACATAATATTAGGCTAAGTTTCAATTTCAAAAGAAAAGGCTCATAAGTACAGTCATCAATATCAAGGGCCTCCAAATGGTCCATCCTCCATCACTAGGCACTGTCCCTGTACTTAGGGGATTCTTGCTGTTCCATTAGAGAATGTGGCAGAGCTCCCCAGGATGGGAATTCAGTATTCTTTCGGTTATTGTGTGGATAACCCACCCACCATGACAATGCCCCATGAACACTTGAATCCATTCAAGTACCTCAGCAGTACACCCCAGGTGAACCTCCTCCCATTCATCCCCCATCACTGACATCCCACACCAATGGTCCTCCGCTGCCACAGTTATGACCCTTCTGTGATGCAAAACTTCTTCAAAAATGGAACGAACAAAATAACCAAATAAAATTAATACAAAAATGAAATAATAATGATAGTTTTAAATATAAATAAAATACCAAAAAAGTTGAAACTATTTGAAATAATAAAATTTTATGACATTATGTCTTTCATCACTGTAAGATATGTTGTCCTGCACGTACAGTGTCATTTCCTTCCATTTATTCCCCCAGTGTCTTATTTCTTTCATTTTATCTTCAAAGAAGCTTTAGGATACAGAAAAGTCACATACAGAATATAGGGGATTCCCAACATCCACCCCCCTTTCCCCTCTCCCCTATTAATAACATTTTACATGTGGATGGTACATTTGTTATAATTGATGCACAAATACTGGAGCATTGCTACTAACCATGGTCAATATTTTACATTATGGTTTAAGTTTTGGACCGTACACATTTATAAATTTTGACAAAATTTAAAATGGCCTGTATCCTTTATTGCAAGATCATGCAATAACACCCTAACACCCTAAAAATGCCCTATGTTCCATCTATTCTATTCTAGCTCTTTTGGACAGCACCTAAACTGGTTCCTCCTAGTGACCAATATTGGGAGCTAGCTAATCCAATGTCTTTTCCTCAGCATGTTCCCCCATTCTTCTTCCCCATTAGTATAAATATCACATGCAGTCTAGATAGATTTACAATTGAGTGAGTTTTCAATCCATTCCAGATTCTGGATCACTATCATATGGGATATGATCTGGCCACTCCAACCCAACTACATATGCCAACATCATCTGAGCCCCTGGGGGCTAGTAGGATTTGGATATGGTCTTGAAAAAAAATACTTCATTATAATACAATGCATGTTCACTGTAAAAGATAGTAAAAATGTAACAACATGTAAGGATTAACACTATTATATCCATCTTCAGTTTTCTTGTTGCCTTGCTTAAAGTGTTGCATAATCTTTATTTTCCCTTTCTTTATTTTATTTTATTTTTATTACATATCCCCCCCCTTTCTGCTTGCTCTTGCAGTGTGTCCATTCCTGTGTTCCTCTCTGTCCACTTTGTCTCCCCCCATTGTGGCGACGCGCCGAGACTGGTCACTGCGCAGACAGCTTTGCCCCACTTGTGGGCGGCTTCTGCTTCCATTCATGGCCGGCTCTGCTTCAGTTCATGGGTGGCTGGCTGCGCTCCGTTCACGGGCGACCTGCCCTGCCCGTGGCAGCTTTTTGCCCTGCCCACGGCGGCTCTGGTCCACCCACGGCGGCTTGCCCTTCTCAAGGCGGTCTGCCCGCTAGGAGAGGTCCCCGGGAACCGAACCCGGGGCCTCCCATGTGGTATACTGGCACCCTATCCCCTGGGCTATACGGCCGGTCCTTTCCCTTTCTTCTAAAGAAGATTTAATATTACACAAATGTGCATCAACTTTTAAGAAGATATTAACAGAAGTCAGGGAACACCAGCTTCACAGTCTTTTCTATTTCAAGTTTTCATTTAATATGGTTGAGAATACAGGAATGTTTGTTTTCCATCCAAAATGAAAAAGAGAAGAACATTGCCAGAGGAAGACATTTTATAACTACTGGCTCAGAAGATGAATGCAAAGAAACAGGACAGCAGCACTTCAGACTCTAATGATGAAGGTGAAATTGATCACATAAGGGAAATCTCAGAACCATATCCTTGATGAATTTTCTCAAATTCAAGAATCAGTAACATATGGGTACCCCTAAAATTTTTGTGTAACATTTATGTAATCGATGTATCTTTTTTAAATAATTAATTAATTAAAAATTAATTAATTTTTAAAAATCAGTGAGTGACTCTCAGGAAAGCAAGGTTGGCTCAACATATGAAAATCAATCTATATAATATACCATTGTTGACAAAATAAAGCACAAAAACAAATCCTCTCAATAGACACAAAAAAAGAATTTGACAAAATCCAACACCCTTTCATGATAAAAACACTCAACAAACTAGAAATAGAAGGGAGCATCCTTCTATTTGTAGGCATCTACAGAAAAACCACCACTAACATTATAATCAATGGTGAAAGACTGAAAGCTTTCCCTGAGAACAAGACAAGGATGTCTGTTCTTACCAAATCTCTTCAACACTGTATGGCAGTTCTAACCAGGGCCATTGGATGAGACAAAGAAATAAAAGGCATCTAGATTGGGAAGGAAGAAGTAAAACTAATTCTATTTACAGATGGTATGATCTTACAAATAAAAAATTCTAAAGAACATACACAGGGAACCAGCTGTGGCTCAATTGGTAGAGCCCTGGTTTACCACATGGGAGGCCCCGGGTTCAGTTCCCGGGGCCTCCTCAAGAAGGCAAGCCGCCATGAGCCGGAAAGCTGCCGCGAGCAGGCAAGCCGCCATGGGCAAGGCAAGCCACCACAGGCGGGGCAGGCCACCATGAGAGGGGCAAGCCGCCGCGAGCAGAGGCAAGCCACCGCGAGCAGGCAAGCCGCCGCGCAGTGAGCTGACTCGGCGGGATACCGCAGCAGGGGGAGACAAGCAGACACAGAAGAACGCAAAAGCAAAAATGAACACAGCAAGAACAAGGAGCAAGGGGGGGATATATAAAAAAATTAAAAAAAAATTAAAAAAAAATAAATAAATAAAAAATAAAATAAAATAAAATAAAATAAAATAAAATGAATCCACACATACACACACACACACACACAAAAATAGGATACAAGGTCAATATACAAAAATTAATTTATTTCTACATACTAGCAATGAACAATCTGAAATGAAATTAATAAAACAATTCTATTTAACATAGCATCAAAAAGAATAAAATACTTTGGAACAAACTTAACAATATAAGTGCAAGACTTGTACACTGAAAATTACAAAATATTATTGAAAGAAAGTAAAGAAGACCTAAATAAATGGAAAGACATCCCATGTTCATGGATTGGAAGACTTAATATTGTTAAAATGGCAATATTCCCTGAATTGATCTACAGATTCAACAAATTCAAAATCCCAGCTGGCTTTTTTGCGGAAATTAACAGGTTGACTCTAAAATTCATATGGAAATGCAAGGAACCCAGAGTCACCAAAATGATCTGGAAAATTAAGAACAAAGCCAAACATGGTCAATAAAGGTTCCCCAAAGATATCCATGGCCTAATCTATGGAATCCTAATCACACTTTGCAGATGTGATGAAGTTAAGGCTCTTAAAACAGGGAGATTATCTTGGATTTTACTGAGGTAAGTCCAATGTAATCACAATCATCCTTAAAACATAGAAAAGGGAGACTAGATAGTCACAGGAGATGTGATAACAGGAGCAGAGATCAGAGTGATTCAGCCACAAGCCAAGAAATGCAGGTGGCTTCTATTTACTATTACCATATAACAATGTCTCAAATGCCTATAAAAGCCAGCAAAGCTGCCACACTATTCACTTGGCTGCCTTTAAGCACTATGTTGCTTTTAAGTTAAGAAATTTTTACTCCACTAATATATACATCATTTTATGCTTAAGAACAAAATTCTCAGTGAAAACACTTGTCTAGGGCCGGCTGTATAGCTCAGTTGGTAGGGCGCCGGTTTACCACATGGGAGGCCCCGGGTTTGGTCCCCGGGCCTCCTCGAACGGGCAGACCGCCTCGAGAAGGCAAGCCAACGTGGGTGTGGCACACCGCCACAGGCAGGCCATGCAGCCGCGGGCAAAAAGTCAAGCCCCCGCAAGCAAGGGCAAGCCCCCACGAGCAGACGGGCTGCCGCGCCCGTGAGCTGACTCGGCAGGTCGCCCCAGCAGGGGGAGACAAGCAGACACAGAGGAACGCAGAGAAAAATGAACACAGCAAGAACAAGCAAAAAGGAGGGGATGTATAATAAATAAAAATAAATCTTTAAAAAAAAATACTTGTCTTTTTTGGCACCAGTTTAAAGTGATTCTGGGCTTCTTCTTATGACAAGTTATTCCGTATCACTTAATTCACTCAGCTCAACAGTCAAACTGAAAGACACTGAGTTAAGAAGTCATCATGGATTAGGGTGGGTCTTAAATCAAGTGACAGGAGTCCTTATAAGAAGAGGAGAGGGCATACACACACGAAGAGAAGAAAGACGTGACAGTGGAGGAAGAGAATGGAGTGATGCATAAGCAAAGAAACATCAAACACTGTCAGCAACAACCAGAAGATAGGAGAAAGGCACAGAACAGATTCTCCTACAGAACCTTCTTAGGAAAAAACTCTGCCAAAATCTTGATTTCAAACTTCTGGCCTCCTGAACTGTTAGAAAATAAATTTCTGTTGTTTTAAGTCACCCAGTTTATGGTAATTTGCTACAGCTGCCCTAGGAAACTAATACAGATACATATAACATAAATCTGAAATGGCTTAAATCTTGCTACCAACCTACACAACCTTAAAGGTTTTTAATTTAGATCACTAGACACATAAACGAAAACCTGGCATGCAACAGCACAAGAAACCATGCATAGAACTTTTTTTTTTCCTTCGGATTTTAGGAAGTGGTTTCAACAAATTTGGTGATAAGAATGGAGGCTTTAAAACACTAGGCATCAGTCTCCTCTAGTCTTTAGTTCCTTCTGTCCCTGAATTAGAATTTTTAATGCGTAGTTTCAATAACTCTCATAATATCCCAAACGCCCTTGCTCCTTTGTTCTCTAGTCCCACATACTCACATACCAGGCAAAATCAAACTTCAAGCTGATTCGAACTATACCAAGCACGGTTGGAGAAAGTCACATAATTAGGCAGATTGATACACTAGAAATCCATGCTTGCAAATTTCAACTAAACCCTTTTCAATGCTCAACAATCTGCTGTTTTCTCTAGCTCCCTCTGCCACCCGCCTAAATGACTGTTTTGAACATTCTCTGTCTTCTCATTTCTCCCCATCACTCACAGCCAATGGCTTTGGCTGCTATAACACAAGGAAAAATATAAGACATCAAAATTATCAGAAAGGACTCCTTCAGCTTCCCATCAACAACCTACAAACGTAAGCCCATTCACACATATCTTTCTCCTCCTAATAAAATAGAAGTATTCTTTTTTCTACCTAAGGCGAAATTCTCTACTTTTTTGCTTTGTATCGCATTCCCTTCCATTCTCCGTGGGACCTTTCATATTCTGACTTCTTTGTTATTCTGAACCCCTTCCTTTAATTGTTCCTTCCATCAGCATTTAAATATGCTCAAGTCTTCCATCATCTTTAAAAAAATTTAAATCCTCTTTCAAACCTATGTCCTCTCTCCTCCCTATTTCTGCTCGTTCTACATACTCTCTCTGGACAAGTTGGTATTGCTCTATCACCTATCATCTACATAACTAAATTTTACTGTACACCTTTTTTCTGAACAACTGTCATCTACCATTTTCTAGCCCAGTAAATTGGCATCATCATCACTCAATTGCTCAATCATTCTTTATTAGTTCTCATCCACCTAACTTTTCTAACCAATCAGAATGTCTTTCTGATTCTACATCTTTTTCAGGTATCCCTTTTCTCATGTTCCAGATAAGCTTTGCTCTGACAATAATAACTCCCAGTATTTATACATCCTGCTCTTGTCTTTTTCTAACACTTCCAAAATAACTACAATGTTTGACTTCCCACTAAACTGTATGTTCCATGAGGATATGTATGGATCATGTCTGTCATGTTCATTGCCATCCTTGTACCTCTGCACACTGCTTGGCACACATTAAGTGCAGAATTAATTAATTAATTAATAGCAAAGCCAAGAGCAAGCCACACAGTATATCTGGTGATAAACATTAAAACAGATAAATCAGGTGAAGAATTTTCTTGTTTATTTGTTTATTATTATTATTATTATTATTATTATTATTATTGAAAAAATGAAAATGCTCTAATAATGATTGAAGTGATGAATGCACAACTATGTGATTATACCAAATACCACTGATTGTACACTTTGGATGAATTGTAAACTTTATTAATAAGTACCAATAAAATTGATTTGTTTTATAAAAAAAGATAAATCTCAACTTGTTTAAAAAGGAAACAAAAACATGTTTTATACATGTTTGTTCTGTAAGTTCACAACTTTTACTAGACATTTATTTATGTTCATGTATGAATGATATACTTCAATAAGTTTTTAATTTAAAAAATTAAAAAGTTTTGTGCATCAAAGGACACATCAAGAGAAAAAAAAGTGAAACATTTTTTTAAATATTGTAAAATATTCATTCAGCAAACATTAATTTGGATGATACTATGTACAGGCACTGTGCTACGCACTAATGGTACAGTAGTAAACAACAACAGCCAAAAATAGTTCCCTTACTCATAGAGTTTATAATCAAGCCAACCAAAGGAAAAGGATTCCTTTTCAAAGGATATAACTCAAATCCAAAAGACTATATAAGAAGATTAAGCCTCCATAAAACAGGGGCAGAAAATAATCATGGGTTTAAAAAAAAGGACTGAAAATAACATCTCAGGGAGATGAATGAGCTAAGGAAGGCTTACACAACTGCAAAATTAAAGTCCACAGTTGAGATATATGAAGAATTTGTACAAAATGAATTCAGCAGTGAAGGGAAAGAACGTGATTATGTTTTCTCAGAACTCAGAACAAAATGACATATCTCAGAGTTCTATATATTGCTTTTGTAATATTTTTGCAACTTTCCTGTAAGTATGAAGTTATTTCAAAAAAAATAATTTTTTAAATGACATCTCAAAAGTTCTTAAAATAAATTTAACAATTTTTCTGCATTCATGGCCTATATATTTCCTATATATTATTTAATACACTTTTATTCCTAGGTATTTTATAGTTTTAGTTGTTATGATTGGAGTATCTTTTTTAAATTGCATTTTATAATTGATTGTTGCAGAGATTCATATTTTTATACTGTAAAAACTCACCTTATTGAGCTTATTAGGTCTAATATTTTTTATGACTGACTATCCTACATTTTTCTAGGTCCCAAGTTATATAGTCTGCAACTTAGAAGTCTCTTTTTTCTTTCCCAATATTCATTTTCATTTTTTAATTTTCATATCTTACCACACTAAGATCTGTAGCATAATGCTAAATGACATCAATAATATTCTTGTTTCGAATTTAACAAGTATGTTGCCTCAATGTTTCAATGTTATGTGTCTTGTTTGGTATTCGTTTCAGGGCTATAAATTTTATCAAGTTAAGGGAACTTCCTTCTATTCCTACTTTATTACAAAGTTTTAATTGGGAATTATAGAAGTCTTATAGCTATTCACCAAACTAATTTCCTTTCCTCCTGGGCACAAAGCTGGACTACAATGCCCATATTCCTTACAGTTAGACATGGCCATGAGACATAGTTCTGGTCAATGGAATGTGAGTAGAAACAATACGTGCTACTTCCAGGTCTGGCCCATGAGGGCCTCCCACTTGATCCTCCACTTTCTCTCTCCTTCCTTCTGCCAACCACACGTGGAAGATGGCAGAATATTTGTTAGCCTGGGTCTCTGAACAGCTGTGTAGAGTAGAATCCTCCACCCCTACCTCACCCTACCTACCCTACCTCTGAGTACATTAGATTTTAAGCAAGAAAAAAATAAACTATTACATTAAGCCACTAAGATCAGAGTTTATCTGCTACAGCTGCTAGCAGAACCTAGAAAAAGTTTCTGAATTATATCAAATGCCTTTTTCAAGTATATGGAGATTAAATATATGTGATTTCTAAATATAGTGTGCTAAATTTTTTAATATCCTAATGTTAAAAACCATTCTTACAATTCTGGCATAAAATGCATTTGGTTATGATGAATTTTTCTTCTAATTTCTGCTGGACTCAATTTGCTAACATTTTATGTAGAATATGTATATATACATTCATAAATGAGATCCACTGATAATTTCCCGCAATGCCCTGAGGGACTCTAATTAGTGCTAGTATTGGGATTATCCCAGTCCCAAAAAAACGGACAGGGAAACGCTTAATCCTACCATATATTCTGAAAAATGTTAAATAATATAACAAGTACCTGTTCCTTTACAGTTCAATAGAACTCCCTCAAAACATTTA
>PVKH010028208.1:0-12882 GCA_004027955.1 Chaetophractus vellerosus
GTTTCTTTGGCAAATATGGTAGGGGAGAGTTACTGGTGTAGGGCGTCAGGTGTGGGGGGGATATGTGGGATAGGGTGCACCTGGGGCAGGCCTCTAGGATGAACACTATGTAAGTGTTCATCTTGTCATAGTGTGTTATATCACGCAATAAACAATACATTAAACTCCTAGCCTGGGAAATCTTGCTATGTTCTCAATTAGAGGAACAAGAATCCCTCGAGAACATAGGCAGTGCCTAATAAAAGAAAACAGACCAATATGTCAAGCCCTCAATATTATTGCAAGTAACTATGAATCTTATTGTTCAAAAATTGAAATTTAGTGGTTACCATCAGTTTTGAGGGGAGGAGGAGGGAAGAATAAAATAGATGTAACAGGGCATTTTTAGGGCATTAGAATTGTTCTGCCTGATTTTGCAATAACAGATACAGGCCATTTTAAATTTCATCAAAACTATAAGATTATACAGTGCAAAATGTAAACCATAATGTAAACAACTTACCATGGTTAGCAGCAATGCTTTAATATTTTTATATCATTTGTAGCAAATGTACCATCTACACATAAAATATTATTAATAGGAGAGAGTGGAAAACGGGGAGGACATTGGGTATATGGGAATCCCCTATATTTTCCATGTAAATTTTCTGTACCCTAAAGCTTCTTTGGAAATAAGATACTGGGGGAATATACAGAAGAAATTGTCACTGTACATAAAAGACAACAGATCTAACAGTGATGAAAGACACAATGTATAAAAATTTTTTATCTCAAATTTTTTAATTTTCTATTTTTGTACTTTTGTTATTTTAAAAAGTATTAGTACTTCATTTTCTTATTAATTTTATTTGGTTATTTAGTTGGCTTCATTTTTTGAAAGGTTTTGGATCACAGAAGGGTCACAACTGTGGCAGGGGAGGATCACTGGTACAGGGTGTCGAGGATTGGGGGATGTGTGGGGAGAGGTGCACCTGTGGCATGCGTCTAAGGCATATGAATATGTTCAAGTATTCTTAGTCTCCACACAATAACCAAAAGATCATTGAATTCCAATCCTGGGAAGTCCTGCCACATTCTCTGATAGAATGGCAAGAATCCCCCAAGTACATGGGCAATGCCTAGCGAAGGAGGACAGACCATTACACCAGGCCCCTTGATATTGATGGTTGTACTTATGAATCTTTTCCTGTGAAATTGAAACTTAGCCTAGTATTATATATTGCCAAAGAGTTACCTTCTGAAAACCTCCTTGATGCTCAAATGTGGCCTCTTTCTAAGCCAAACTCAGCATGTAAACTCACTACCTCCCTCCTGACCATGGAATGGGACATGACTCTTAGGGATGAGCCTCCCTGGCACTGAGGGATTATTACCAAGCACCAACTAGTAATACATATGGAAAAAGATCTTGGTCAAAATGGGGAAATATTAAATACAAATGAGTTTTTATGGCTAAGAGATTTCAAAGTGAGTCAGGAGGTCATTTCAGAGGTTACGCTTATCCATGTCTCAGCAGGATCTCATTGACTGCTGTAGTAAGCAGTGCCTCAAAGAGTGGAACTCCTGAGGGCTCTAAAAACATCTAGACACTATAAGCAGGTCAGCCAAGCTCAGGAATTCAGCACCCTGTCAGTTGGCCTTACTTTGGAATTTCTGCTCCCAAGTGTAAGAGAGCTAGATGCATTTATAGTTTCCCTACACATGGCTCTTCTGCTCTTTTAATTTGAATCTATAATTAGCACTATACTTGCTAAATATATGTCCCAGAGACTTAAATCTTTGGTCCGTTCATGTGCTGGTTGAGCCCTGAATCTCAGCAGAGTTGCAACACCTACTCTCCAGTTCACTGGGCTCACCCAGGACAACTAAGAGAGATGACCATGGACAATGCCCATCCCAAGGTACAGAGAGTGCCTGCAACTGCAAGCAAGATAGTTCCATCCATCTGCCCCATGGGATCTAAGTCCCCTATCAATTAGAAACAGAGTGGGCATCACCATCCCCAAATCCTCAAGATTGGGGAATGAACAATGGACTAAAGTAGATTTATTATTATTCTATTATAGATTTATTATTATTCTAGCAATGGAAGAACTTTTATCATTGATATAAAGGCAGTGGCCACCACAGGTTCTGAGGGGAGGGGGAGGGAAGAACAATTGTAACATGGAGTCATTTTCAGGGCACTGGAATTGTCCTGCACGACACTGCAATGATGGATACAGGCTATTATACATTTTGTCATAACAAATAAAATTGTGCAGGGCAGAGTATAAACTATAGTCTACAGTTAGTAGCAAAGCTTCAATACGTGTTCATCAATTGTAACAAATGTACCACACCAATGAAAGACGTTGTTCATGTGGGAAAGTGTATGTGTGGGGAGGCATATGGGAATTCCCTATATCATCTATGTAACATTTATGTAATCTAAAGCTTCTTTAAAAATTAAAAGTTTTTAAAAAGTAATGAATATTATTATATTTCTAAAGATTGCAAATTTGAAATTGTAGGCCAAACAGAAGTATTCACAATCTTGGCATAGTTTTCATCAAATAGTCACACTAGTTTACCTAGGCCAAAGATTCCCATATAGTCCCTGAGACCCTTTCATGGGTCTGAGAGGTCACAAGTGTTTTTGTAATAATAATATGTTATTTGCCTTTTTCCACTCTCATTCTTTCTCAAGTGTACAGTAAAGTTTTCCAGAAGCTCCGTGTCATCTGATATGACAACAAATTGAATGCAGACGGAGATATGAGAATACATCTGTCTTCTATTAAGACTTTAAAGAAAACTGCAAAAATGTAAAACAATGCCATTCTTCTCACTAAATATTTTTTTGTTTTAAGAAAATATAATTTTTTTTCATAAAATATTCTATTTATATAAATATATAATGGGTTTATTATTGTTTCCTTTAATGAATTAAAATCATTTAATCATTTCCTTTCATTCTCACTGTCTTTAGGTTTAACATGGGAATTGCGAGTTAGCTTTAAGGCAGGAGGAGGGGGTAGGCAGTTAAGAACTAGGTATCTATCTCATTAATAAAATAAAATAAATATTTCCATTGAAACAGCTTTAATATATTTCAACCTATAGAAACTACATGATGCTTACCTTAGTATAGAGGTGAATCCGGTCAGTATTCTTACTTGCACAAAACATCAAGATATCATACACTGGCAAAGTGTCAGAACTCTTCAACAAAGAGTTTTGTTCTAATAAAGAAGACAAAAGAGAACCTGAAGGTTTATCTACCTTCTATCCAAAGCAGCTTATTTTAATATTTGGCAAATTAGAAAGACAAAATAGCTGTATCAAAAGAATCAATATATTTGACAAAGAGCATGTGGCTGTGCTAAAATAAAAGTACCACAGTAAGCCACCTAACAGCATATAGACTTATATAGTAACTAGTTGTTTTTCATTTTTGCTAATGACCCAACAAGAAATAAACAGACTCAGAGTTAGCTAAAAAAGACCTGCACTAGGCATAAGGGAGAATTTCCTGCCATTAAGAATTGTTATCAGGGGCCAGCTGTAGCCCAGTTGGTAGGGCGTTGGTTTACCACATAGGAGGCCCCAGGTTCGGTTCCCGGGGCCTCCTCGAGTGAGCAGACCGCCTTGAGAAGGCAAGCCGCCGTGGGCAGGGCAAAGCCGCTGTGGGCAGGACAAGCCCCCTCAAGCAGGCAGGCCGCCACATGGTGAGCTGACTCGGCGGGTCGCCGCACGGGGCGGGGCGGGGGGGACAAGCAGACACAGAAGAACGCAAGAATGAACACAGCAAGAACAAGCAGAAAGGGGGGGATATGTAATAAATAAAAAATAAATCTTTAAAAAAAATAAGAATTGTTATCAATCTTAAAGGAGTCTAGAATCCATCCCTTTTGCTAGAGTGGCTTTAAGTTGAAACTGCATGGGCACTGTTTTGATCACCAGCAGAAATACAGCTATATTGGAGAGACACTTAAATGCCTGGCTCCCTAGAGCTTGTTGCCTCACATTCACAAAAGGAGATGAGTGGACCAGCTTCTTTTCTGATAATCTCTTTTTATTTAACCCCTTTCTCAATCCCACTACATAATTTACTCTGTATGAGAAATAGGCTCTAACCAGGTCCAAATAAAAATTATAGTTAACTTTTATTGAGCACTTAAAATGTGCCAGGAACAGTTAATGTATTAACATACATTAACTCATTCAGATTTAAACAACTCTCAGAATAAGTAGTATGTTTTACTGATGAGGAAACTGAAGCACATTATCTTAGTTTGCCAAAGGCTGCCAATGCAAAAATTCCAGAAATGGGTTGGCTTTTATAAAGGTAATTTATTTGTGGTAAAAGTTTACAGTCCGAGGCTGTGACAATGTCCAGATCAAGGCATCATTAGAGATTCTTTCTCAGCAAAGGTTGGCTGCTAGCAGATCCCATACTCCCACCACATTGCAAGGCAAGATGGCGAGTCTGAGGTACTTTCACCTTAAGCTCAGCTGTGGGCCCATCTCTCCCTGGGTCGCTTCTCCTTGAGCCTCTCAGGGCTTCCCTTTCTTCAGTGGCAGGTGAACCTGGAGTCCTCTCCCTCACATGGCTGGGTAAAGATAGTGGCAGCTCTCTTCCTTCTCTCTAAGTGTTCTCAGTTGATATCAGACCCAACAAGAGGGCAGAGACCAACCTGTGTCACACCTCACTGACATAGTCCAATCAAAAGCCCTAAATCCACCTAATAAAATGATCTAATCAAAGATTTCTTAACTGAATTTAATTCAATCAAAGGGCCTCAAACCCACATAAATGGATTGGTTCAAGAACATAATCATTTCTGGGATTCACAAAATTCAAACTGTCACAAACATTAACTTTCACATGCTAGTAAGAGGATGTTAACCCAGTAATCTAGCTTTAGAGCCTATGTTCTTAGCCTTTGCAATAGTTCTTTAGCGACCTCTGAAAGCACCTTCTGCGCTCTAGAAATCTATGGCTTCTTTACAATTCTACTTGGCAATAGCATCATATTATTATTTTTCTGGTCACTTTACAAACTTGGTTTGTGGATTATTCCTATATTTCATAAATTCAAAAATGCGTATGTTTTTTCACCTTAACGGTTTAAGTTTACAGTTTTTCACTTTAACATCTGAAACTGGCATGTCTCACAGTCAATAATCATGGGGTCTCACAGTCAATAATCATGGGATCTCACAATCACTGCTGGCCAGTGTTGAAGTGATGACAGTGTAACAGCTATGACTAAGCCCATACATGCTCAAGCAATGACAGCTACTTCATACCTGCCACCTGGCCAGCAGTGATTGATTTTACTACATATGTTGAGGTTAATTACATTTAAAATGTCTCCAAAATTTTTTACTATGATTTGGTGTTGAAATGAAAGGTTATGTACACCAAAAAGCTTAGAGAAGAGGAAGAGAGCATAAATTTAATTTAAAATAGCAAGTATATATCATTGAGAGAATAACAAAAATTTAATATTTTCTTACAAAGGAATAACTGAGTGCTTCATGAAATCTAAGAAGAAAGGATCCCTGCAAATAGAGGAGGCTGTTTTACATTTGGTTACTGAGATGTGCAAATGGTTGCCTGTTACATGGCAAGCACAGCAGCTGAAGGCAGGAGAAACAGCCAAATTCCTCAGAATAGATGAAAGAAATGCCAAAGAACAGACAGATGAATGACCTGGTCTGACTAGGTTAAGGTGTTGTATTATAGTTTAATTGGTAGGGTTTTTTCTTTCTTAATGGTATATTAATGTGTCTTTAGATTTGCGGTACTATGGTTAATGTATTAATGCCTAAAGATCAGAAGTCACTCTTTGAGAAAGCATTGAGAGAAAAATTCCAAAACATTTTATACTCAGTAGCTAGCAGCTACTTTGGGAAACATATTTTTCTTTTCAGAGTGTGGTATTTTAATATTTTTATGGACCCCAGAAAATCATGTCTTTAGGGCTAATCCATTGCTGTGGGTATGAACTTATTGTAGGCAAGACTTTTTGATTAGTTTACTTCAGTAAGGTATGGCCCAGGATGGGTCCTAATCCTCTTACTGGAGTCCTTTATAAAGGGATGAATATGGAGAGAGAAAGACACAGGAGCTCAGAGAGAAACCCACGGAAGCTGAGAGAGAAAGCCACAGAGGGAGCAGCCAGAAGTTGAAAGCACAAAACCTGGGAGAGAAGGAAGAGACTAGCAGATGCCACCATGTATGTGCCTTCCCATGTGACAGAGGATTTCAGAATCGCCAGCAGCCAGTATTCAGGGAGAAAGCATCGCCTGATGATGCCTTGATTTGGACATTTTTTTCAGCTTCGAACTGTAAGCCTGCGGCCTAATAAATCCCCATTGTAAAAACCAACACATTTCTGGTATATTGCTTTTGGCAGCCTTAGCAAACTAAAACACAGTATTTCCATAAAGTATAATTTTATGGTTCAATTCTAAAGGTGCATCTTTTGAAGACAGACCACCCTTCCAGAACCCTAGAATTCAAGTTAGAACAAAACTATAGCTTCAGACTAGAATTACTCTGATATTCTAAAAGAGCACATGTGGGTAGAACAAACATTTTAACATGGCATGCCTCCCCTGTCTTCTTCCTGTTTTTCACGGGAATCCGGTGGAGAGATGTGAGGCATAGCTGTGTGTGGAGCCAAAAAAAGGAGGTGGATTTATGCATGGGGGAAATGCTGGTGATGTCTGGAGTGGATGAGGACGATGAAAATTTCACCAGCAAAACAGAATTTCTAAAGATGTAGAGATTTTTGAAAGTATTTGTAAGTATGAGCTAACATATATCTTCATCAAGTGACCGATTAACAACTAAGAAGCCAATAATAAGCCAAGTTCCCTAGTATAGGAGAGACTCATGGCCCACTAATGACAATCACTGGTCCTGATTCCCAGTCTGCTGCTTAGTCCACTGAGCTGTAGATTGTCCTACAACAAGAGCTTCATCAGCACTCAAAGGTTTTTTCACAGCAGCAACAAGGAAACTAGAGACACAAAAGAGTACATCCCACTTAAGTATATATTATCTACTTAAAAACCATGAAAATTAATAGACCTAAACAGAATCCATTCCAAGATAATTGTTTGGGAAAACCTTGAGGAATTAGAAGGAAGGTGGAAGGAAAAAGAAAAGAAGATGCCTTGAGAAATTAATAATAAACGTTTCATTTTAAACTATGACTCTGACTCCAAATATATCTGTGTTTAATAGCAACTAATATATAAGGGAAACTTTAACAGTTTCATCCCAACAATTTTGGGTTTGGTATAATGAGAACATCAATCTGTGAACTACTATGCTCACTAACTGAGTAATAAGGAAAATAATACCAAAGTACTCACAATCTTTTGCCAGCTGGCCCATAAAAGACTGTGATATAAGACCTACAGGCTGGTATTTGCTAACCACTACAGCTATAAATAATGAATGGAATCAACTAAAAAGTAAATAAATCCAAAATACTACACGGCTGGCTCCAAATGCAATCATGATTCATATGGTCTTGAAATTATGTTCCTTAAAAGTATTTATTAAAAAAAAAACCAAAATCTAAAATATGACAATTAAATGTAGCTAATTAAAAGAAATTCATGTGTAAAGGATTAACAATCTGCTAAGTGGCCGTTAAGAATCTTACTATATTGTCCAAAAGGACCTCCCAGACATCAAAACAACACCCTCATAGTGTGAATGGACTCAGTACAGCTGATCCTGGGCAAGAGGCTTGGGGTGGCACACACAGCTATTTGTCAGTTTTCTTCTGTGTGTAACGTCTGAAGGCCAACAGACACACTCTGCTCTCCAGCCATCTGGTGTACAGTATGTGGTTGTAAATTATTGGTATTTTTAATATTCAAGGGAATAGAAAGATGCTGGAACAGGGAGGGAACTCAAATCTAATAAAAGTCTTGTCTTTTTCTTCTTTTCTTTTTAGGTACTGGGCCTGGGGATTGAACTGGGACCTCGTATGTGGGAAACTGGTGCTCAACCAATGAGCCACATCGGCTCCCTCTAATAAAAGTCTTATGTGTTAAAATACATGGTTATTATTTAGAGTCTGTAGAAATGGAAACAAACTTACCATTACCTGGCTGGGGTATGAGTCCATTCTCCCTTTCAATATTTGATGGCTCTTCCTTGCTCTCAGCCAATGGTTCAGGTTCTGACTGTGCAAGGACTTGTTTTTCACAATCAGTGCTAGTTCCAACTTTTTTGGAGGTGTCTTTCTGAAAATCATCCTTCCTGTTTTTGTTTTTAACCTGGGCATGGTTGAGGGTATCTATTTATAGAAGTATTAAAATCAAACAAATAATTTCATTTAAATTTAGATAAAGTCATTATTTACTTTAAGCTTTGTTAAAAAGTAAGGTAAAAAAATCATAGCTAGATCTTGTAAAAAGAAGAGTAACAAAATTTGCTCATTCTTTCAAAACATATTTATTGAGAGCCTAATACATGTCCAATTTTATTCTAGGTGCTGGAAAGACAGCAAGGAACAAGCAGATAAATCCCTGCTTCCTGGAGATTACCTTCTAAGTGGCAGAGAGAGACAATAACTAGGTAAACAAAGAAATAAATAGGGTGTTTTCAGATAAAGAGAATAAAACAGGATTTTTGTTGAGTAAGGGGATGGGGGACTAGTTAGCAAAAGCCACCAGGGCACAGCTTTAGGACAAGTCCAGTTTGAGTTGCAAGCTGTTCATGAATCCTGAAAGCCTGGCTCAGGAGCCTGTGTTCTAGGATTAGATTCCAAATGTAACTGGAAGACATCAGAGAGTTTTAGGCAAGGGACTAATAATGACTTAAGTTTTTAAAGATCAATCTGGCTGTTGTGTAGAGGACGATAAGGGAGGTAAGAGAAAAAGCAGGGAGACTAACAGGGAGGCTAATGAGGTCTGGGAGAGAGATGATGATGGCTTTGAGTAGGATGGTATCAGGAAAGATAAAGTGGTTGGAATAAGATATATTTTGGAGATTACACTACCAGAACTTGTCAACAGACAAACGTGGGAGGTGAGGGAGCAATCAGGGATGCTGCCTTAAGTTTTTAGCATGATGTAGGGAAAACAGGGGAGCAGAAGATCTGAGTGTTAGATGTGGTAGTGGAGGTGGTGAATCAAGAATTCCATGGGGACATGTTAAGCTTGAGATGCCCATTAGATATCCCGGTGGAGATGTTACATACACTGCTGGATATATCCAGTTTGGAATTCATGTGAGAGATATAAATCTGGGAGATCTGCGCTTTATGGTAATAAGTATAAACTAGATGTGAAGATAAGAACTAAGGAAAGAATGAAGTGTTACACATGACAATACTGCATTTAATGTATACTATACCATATTTTATCTAATGTACTAGAGACTGGATTAGCAACCTTTATAGGATTGCAATGTCCCACATTGCTCCTTTAATGTTTTTGATTCTACCCTTTCTTCAAAGTGTTATATGGCATGAATTATTTAAAAATTTAGGTGAATTAGAATTAATTCTGCTTTTCAGTACTTTTGGGGTACATCCAAATCAAAGTGCAAATCATGCCAAATTATAACAACTTACATCTAATAATTACATTTTTTATATACAATAATATCATTTAGTTTGAATATATTTTTCCTCCTTAATTGGACTGTTTCATATTCATAAAAGGTAGGGCTTTACGGTTATTTTTAAGCTGCTTGTCAGTTTGCTTATAAGTCTAGGATCTTTCAGTGTTGCCCTAGGTACCACAAAAGAAAAATCAACCTTAAAGTCTATATTATCTATGATTTTTATTGCTAAATCCCTGAACTTACATACTTAATGTGAACTGACATTACTTTATAGTCACGAGATACTTTTTATTGCTTACAGCAGTTGCAAACGGAATGGGATAATACTAATTGTGACAGTGATATTATATGGAACAAACTTGTGGTTCCAATTTAATTCATAGACAACAGGTGCCCATATTACAAATATAACTATCCATATGGCAGACTTGTCAGTTTTGGTAAGAACACCCAGAATTGAAAGAGGAAAGACTCAGCCACTGATTATGTTTTCCTTCAGATCAAAACCAAGACAGAGAGAAGCAAGGCAGGCAGGCAGGAAGTGCAATAGAGTGTATATCTTAAGTGAGTCTTTTTAATGTCAATACTCTAAAAAATTAAAGTATGATGGAAAAACAGCATACAATTATTACAATTGATAAAATGAGTATGTCTAGTTTCTAAAACTGTCAACTTGGCATTTTTCATTACCATAAAAATTCCCTCTAAAATTGGAAACAAAAAGAATACCATGATATTTTTCTTAAGACAACCATATGTATCAATAACCATTTCAGAAACTAAATATCAGAAAATAGCATATCATGCTATAAAAACATACCTCAAAAAATGCATGATTTCTACCTTTATAATAGTACATTTTGGGAAAGAATAAACTTATAAAACAGATAAGGTGGTTCTTTAGAAGATCTATAAAGTAATTTTTATGATTTGTCATGAAAAATCACGGCACAATTTGTATATTTATCAGGCAAAGAAGCTACACTAGGCTATTGTGCTATTTAAATATTTTTAAAAGTCTATAATTTCTATAAAAGCAAGTAATATCGACAAAGGAAAGAAAACAGCAGGTTTATGACTATAAGGCATATTTGCTGCCATAGCAACAAGGCTTCTATTCCTGCCCACTGAATTCACATCCTGCTGACATTAATCAGAAATATCCATTTGTGCCAAATTAATGCCATGTCACAGATGATTGGGGATGTACATTCCTGGCAGAACTGGGAGCTTTTCACATTCCAAAAGGGGGTAAATCGCAGTCTTCACCATGGAAGTTCTTACTCTAGCTTCAAAGCTAAAGTCAATGCCGAGTCACACTAACGTTTGATAACAGCAGTTATCAAACTGCTGGGAGCTACCCGAGTTATCTGAAGACACCACTGCCAGCCCCACCTCCACAGTCACCCACCATGTACTCACCAGCATGGTCTTGAGGATTCTCACACATTTCACAATAAGGTAATACTGAACTATTAATAAAGGTGCAGAAACCACACTGCCAGCCCGTTCCAGGAAGGGATGAGGTGGGTGACTGGGATTTGGCTTCATGGACACTTTCCATGAGTGGAACTCTGGAGTGTCTGGCCTGGGATGGTTTCTCATCTGTGGGACTGCAGCAGTCATGGGCAGTGACCAACTTCACTCTTTTAGCTTCAGGTTCAAAATTACTTTTATAATCAGTGATATCTCTTGCTCCTATTTTTGTAGGATCTGATGCCTCTGCAGTATTTTTCTCTTGGAATATCCTTGATTCATCACAGGAGGTCACCAACTGTGTTTTCTTAGGTTGTGGTAGAAAGAATGATCGAATATCATGCTGTTTATCTTTCTCGAACTAGGAAAAGCAGAGTTACCAAATTAAGAAGCAGTCTAATATGTTCTTCCTAAATGAAACAGCTTAACAAAATATTTTCATTAATCATATTTATCCTTTGACCATTTTTTTGGAAATGAATTCAATTATGTCATGACTCTTTCATATATACATAAATGCAGAATACCATGAATACATCAATACACTTTGTAACCTTTTTTAAGTGGTTACTATATGCCAAACACTTTACATAAATTAATTCATTTAATCTTCATGCCAGCTCTCTGAGGTAGGTACTATTATTATTCCATTGATTCAGATGAGGAACCTGAAACTTTCGAAAGGTTAGGTAACTTGCCTAGAGTATTTACGTAATAAAAATATATTCCTGATAAACTATCTGGTCTAAATGTACATCAGAGAAATAAGCCAATTGTGTAATTAAATATTTCAAGTCTATCAAGAATCCAGAAAGATGCTTTCATGCTCAAATTATAAACTCAATGTTCACAAACAATGTTATTCATATTAAAATTTTCTCTTGACATAAAGCATCAAATATCAGTAAGGCTACTAATTAGAACAGACTCTTTAACAGACACATTTTTTTTTAGGCCAGTAAAAAGAATTTATTGGGAAATGGGGGAAAAGAACAGAGCTTGCTGAGAAATGGAAGAGAAGGACGGAAATATGCTCTGAGATTTGGTGCGAGCTCCTCTAGGCAGAGAGAGTGAGATTTGGTTTGTGTGATCATCCTCTTTTAAGCTATTAATTATTCCTCCCCTTGCTAATGCTAAGGGGAGGAGCCCCAGCTGTTATTAACAGACACATTTTTAATAATTATCTTGTCAAGAAATATATTTCTATTTTCTACAAATAGCTTCATCATTATTACATGTCTTTCATCTTCCCTTCAATGTGTAAATCTCAACCTCCTAATTAGAAAGGTAGAATAATATCTTTACAACTGATTAGCCACCAGATAAGGTAGACAAAGGAGTTGATTTTATAGAAGTTCTGCTAGGGAATGAATTAGGTAACATGTTGGACATACACTATGGCAGAATGCATGTGCAAAGACAGCCACAACAATTTTTTGTCCTATCTCACGTGTTTTTACAATGTGACACTGACACCTCCATTGAGAAGTGCAATCTATGTTCCTTCCCTTGAACCTGGGTGGACCTTTGTAACTGCCTCAACAAGTCAAATGAAGTGGAAGCGGTGCAACTTCTGAAGCTGGGTCATTAAAGGTTGCCACTTGGCTGGCCATCTGTTCCTAGCTGGTACCGGGAGTGGTTCTTGAGGAACAGAGTCTTAAACATGGGATATCTGAGGTGGTTCTCTACTCTAACAGGACTCAAGGGTACTGATGACTCCCTTTCCAATAATGAAGAGGTTGCTAAGAGTCCATGGCGTGAGCTGGCAATAGAGATACGCAATATAGCCTCACTGGATTCCCCTACTTCCTCGCTTATAA
>PVKH010028210.1:0-12886 GCA_004027955.1 Chaetophractus vellerosus
GTGGGCAAAGGCAAGCCCCCGTGGGCAGGCAAAAAGGCAAGCCCCTGCGAGCAAGGGCGAGCACCCATGAGCAGGTGGGCCACCGTGCCAGTGAGCTGACTTGGCAGGTCGTCCCAGCAGGGGGAGACAAGCAGACACAGAGGAACGCAGAGAAAAATGAACACAGCAAGAACAAGCAAAAAGGGGGGGATGTATAATAAATAAAAATAAATCTTTAAAAAAAATTGACAGGAGCAGATGTAGCTCAGTGGTTGAGTGTCTGCTTCCCATGTATGAGGTCCTAGGCTCAATCCCTGGTACCTCCTAAAAAACAAAACAACAACAACAACCAAAAAAAAACAAACTGAGAAAATGGGAAGCACTTATAGCCATAAAATCTGGTTCATAGAAATTCTGAAAACATGCTATAAAAGAGCAGCCTTGTCTTCCTTTTGGCTTTTTTTATAGCAGAACCCCCATTTGAGATACCAATTTCAGTATTTCCCAGTTTTTCCACAGAATGTTGCATAGCAAACCACCCCAAAACTTAGTGGCACATAACATTAAGCATCCTAGGAGTAGGGAAAGTTCCTTTTTTAGGCCTTGGTTCTGATCCATGGAGTAGCTCCCCAGTCTGTTGTTCTTCATGACTCTACCCTCCATCCCTGGGTGATCTTCCTTTTCCATCATCCTCCTTTGCAATTTCTAAAGAAGTTGTTGGAAAATATGTCTTTTTGGTGGCTGAGCAGTCCCCTCAGCTTGCTTCCCACGTGTAGAAAGTTGGAGGCCCAGAGATCTTTTTATTTCTCAAATAGTCTGTCTCTTTTAGTGCAGGCTGTTAGTGCCTTTGTTGGTTAATATAGCTCTTTCAAGAACCTTGTGGGCTTCCTATGTATTTGACTTCATGTGCCAAAAGCTATATCCACAATTTTTTTTTTGATACATGCCTCCCCCAGCTCAGTTACAAATATTTGGGTACAACCCATTTCTGTGTTATTATATCCTTAATCCAACACTTTTGTCCAATTGAGAGGATCTATTTGGCACCAGCTTATTTCTTTCAGTGACTTTAACAAAGGGCACTACAGACACAACCTTGATTTGGTCTGTTTCCTGATGCCATCTGTATTAGTCAGCCAAAGGGGTGCTGATGCAAAGTACCAAAAATCTGTTGGCTTTTATAAAGGGTATTTATTTGGGGTAAAAGCTTACAGTTACAAGGCCTTAAAGAGTCCAACTCAAGGCTGCTTTCTCACCAAAGTGTTCAAGGGCGATGACAGGAGATCTCTGCCTGGTTTTTCCTTCCTCCTTCCTCTTTAAGTCTCCAAGGGCCCAGCTTCTTCTGGTCTCAGCTGTAGGCTGGCATAGGGCTTGTTTCCTTCCAGGTAGTCTCAGCTGCTCTGTTCTCATCAACTACAAACTATCAGGAAAATGGCTCATCTCTCCCCAGGCTTTAGCTGTTTGAGCATTTTCCTTTCTGTCACATGACAAAATTCTCTCTTTTGACATCTTTGGAGTTCTCTCTCTCTTCCTGTGTGTCTTTTTGAGTGGGTATCCGCTTATATCAGCCCACCAAGGGGGAGGGGACTCAATCTGAGTCATGCCCTACTGATATGGTTGAATCAAAGCCCTAATCTTAACAGGAAATTTAGGCAATACATGTCAGCTGACTCTAATGCATTCAAAGGGTATCACACCCAGAGGAATAGATTAGTTTACAAACATAATCTCTCTTTTTGGGATTCATAAATAATCTCAAACTGCCACATCATCTCTTACTGGGAAGGCTCTAGATTTAAATTTTTTCCTTAGGTGATGCAGTAATGGCCTCCCTTCATTTTGGAGAGAACGGTTTCATTTTTCCTACTATACCATTTCTGGGCTATCTATATCACCTCTAAATTCTAATTACAAACCAGCCAATTCTCTTTTGCACTCAAATCTTTCTTGTAGTATCCTATCAAAAGTAGTGTTTTAGTGGAGTGGGTATAGCTCAGTGATTGAGTGCCTGCTTTGTGTTTATGAGGTCTCAGGTTCAATCTCTGGTACCTCCTTAAAAAAAAAAAAAAAAGCAGTGTTTTAGCTTGCTAGGCTGCCAAAATGTAATATACTAGAAATGGGTTGGCTTTTACAATGGAGATTTATTAGGTTGTAAGCTTACAGTTTTGAGGCTGAGAAAAATGTTAAATCAAGGCATTGTCAGGTGATACTTTCTCCCTGAAGACCACCTGCTGGTGATCCTGGACTCTTCTCTCATACGGTAAGGCACATGCAGGTGTCTACCAGTCTCTCCCTTCTCTTTCAGTTTTTGTAGCTTTTGGCTTCTGGCTTCCTGTCTTTCTCCCTGCTCCTGTGGCTTTCTCTTTCACCTTCTGTGGGTTTCTCTGTGTGTCTGTCTCTCTATTCATCCGGTTCATAAAGTATTCCAGTAAGAGGATTAAGACCCACCCGGGGTCATGCCCTACTGAAATAACCTAATCAAAAGAAGGTCCCATCTACAACAGGTTTACATCCACAGGAATAAATTCTCCCTAAGGACATATTTTCTGGGGTCCATAAAAGCCTCAAACTACCACAAGTAATAAATAGCCATGCATTTAACATTTAACCTTGAAATATCATTCCCCAGCTCTACAATCTCAAGAATCTTTTCTTCCTTCCAGATTATCATGGGCCACTGTTGTTCCTCACCATCTTCCCTGCTGACTTTAACAGATTCCTTCCCACCCACCACTTCGTCATGAAGCCACTGCCATATAGTTTAGGCTTTTGTTACAGTAGGAGCCCCCTTCTCAATATCAATTTTTGTATTTACTAGGTTTTTCTCGAAATAATGTTGCTTACCATACCACCCCAAAAATTAGTGGCACACAACAATAAGCATTTATTCTAGTGCTCATGGGTCTGCGAATTGAATGAGAATCAGCTAATCGAGGCTGGGATTGGCTATGTGGCTCTGCTTCAAGGTGCAGGTCTAGCTAACCTTGGCTCCTCATGCAGGTTGGGCCCACTGTTGGACCATGTGTGTTCATTCTGGGGCCCAGGCTGAAAGGGCAGCCTTTTTCAGGGAGAGGGCATCTCATGCTAATGGTGGAAGTGCCAGAGGGCAAGCACAACCTTGCAGGCTGATTTTCAGCCTCTGCTTGGACCAAAGCAAGTCACAGCATGTCAGTTATCAAGTTATTAACTTGATTAACTCAGCTCCAAACTCACCCTTCCATACCCACACTGTGATAATAGATTGAATTCCTTAAGGATTTCTCCTTTACAGTGAGCAAAATATTAACATATTAAACTTGGTCAGTAGACAGTGCTGGGGAAATACTGCAGGAGGAAGGGGGCTTCAATTCCTAGTTCTCACTGCATAGTTTTCCTTTTTTACCTGACTCCTGCTGCACTGTTGGTCAGTGGTGCAAATGTGTGTGCCCCATGTGCGAGCCTAGAGAATGAAGTCCCTAGGAAACCTCAAAGCTCTGGCCAGGCTGCTGACCACCTTCCTGTCCCCATCCCCATCCCCACCCCCATTGTGGGCACTGTGCCCCAAGCCTCGCACCTACAGCTCTGCCCCAGCGGCCTCTATGTGCAGCCTACCAGCATCTACTTGCTTCTGGCCCAGAGGTTTATTTCCCATGCCCCATACCCCACGGGTGGGCACTGCAGGCTCCAGGCCTCACACTTGCAAGGGGCTCACCTCCACTCCAGAGAGTTGCTCCCCTCTGGCGACTGTGACCAGCTCTGGCTGGGGCAACTCAGCAAGTGGGCTGCAATCACACCTTCTTCAATGAGATCTGAACCCTAACCTTGGGGAGGGGTTCCCTGTCCAAATTTATCCTTGCTTAGGTATTCTCCCTCACTAGAGCATCCTGTAGAATTTTCTTTACATCTTTATAGTTACTCTTCCTTCATAACTTAATAATTCTTTATATTAAATGCCCCCTGTTTAAATTACTGTGTGGTCTTTGTCTCCTGTTTGGTCCTAACTGATAGATATGGTCCTGAGTAAAATGGTGGAAAGGACACACACCTCTGCGGAAGAAACTGAAAAGACACTTGGCAAAAGGTGTGGTTACAGTATGGGGTGAAGAATTGGGACCAAGAGTTCAATCTACCATATCTCAATATGCCAGGAAAGAGAATTCATTTGAAAAAATCAACCCAGTCTGAGGAAGAGTGGTAGTTAAGACGACTAAGGACATTTGTAGTTTGTAAAATACTAGGTCAAGGAGGGGAGGAAAAACCCAGCAGGGGGCACCCGGATTTGAACCGGGGACCTCTTGATCTGCAGTCAATTGCTCTACCCCTGAGCTATACCCCCTGCTAGCCTAGAGTTCCTTCTTGGCATATTTCACCTTCATGACCACACCCAAGGCTTCTAGAATTTACAGTAAATTCTGTTTATTCCAAGGCAGCCTACAAGAACTGGCAGGCCCAGAAATAGGCAAGACTGCCACAAACTGACCCTCTTCTGACCATGAGTTCACCCTTCCATTGCCCCAGAGACCCCTCACTTATCAAATGGGCACTTACCCAGTCTGTAGCCATAACATGAACATCAGTACCTGGTGGCAGGGAGGCACCAGATTTAAGAATGGGGGCTTACAGCCAGAACCTCCCTGCATGCTTCCTTCTTCCTTCCTTCCCTTCTCCCTTAGCACCATCTCCTCTGACCCATCCTCAGCACTCTCATTCTTCCTCACCCTCATCACCTGCCTTCCTCTCACATCTTATAACTTCTGCTCTTCTTCCCTCTTTCACTGGTCTAGTCTGTGGCTTAGGTAGTGTCTTAGGGGTTTGACTGAACCCAGGGGAGACAGAGCACTGGAGAGGCTGCAACCCCTAAATCCTTCAGGCAGCACAACTGAGGACACTAAGACTAGTCATGTAGCCTGCCTGTTTGGGGCCCAGGACCAAAGAGCCCATGACATATGGTTAGAGATCTCTCCTTCCTTCTACCCCACAGTAGGAGATGGATTCTCCTGAATTTGCCCACTTCCTTGGCAGACATCCATTCACACACCAGTCCTTCCTACAAACCAACAGGCCCTAAAGGTGACAAGGATACACAGAAAGGACAGTGATCTAAAGGTATGCCACAGGGCATCAAGGAGGTTCATATTAGGGAGACCACAGAATGCACTATGCTATGCAGTGGAAGATAAGGCCACTCCTATGCAGTTTACTTATATAATTACTTTATTACACGGGCAACATATTTCACTTTAAAAGTATAATACAAATTCAAAATTAAGTACTTATATGTGAGAACAAATCATTGCCTCCTCCATGATGTTTCCAACATAATCACCCTACCAGCATGTTGATGGTTGCTTTCTCCGGGACATAAAGCACCATCTTTTTTTTGGGGGGGGGGCGGGGGGTAAATCTGAATTTAATTTTAAAAATATAATAAGTTTTATTTTTAAAGAGGTTTTAGATTACAGAAAAGTTACAACAAAAGTATAAGGGATTCCCATATACCCCACCCCCTCCACATCATCCCCTATTAATAACATCTTAAAATTGTGTGGTATATTTGTTATAATTCATGAATAAATATTGAAGCATTGCTACTAATCAAGGCCTATAGTTTGCACTGGGGTTTACACTTAATTCCAATGCCCTAAAAACGCCCTATTATTTTTAATTATTATTCCCTCCCCTTCCCCTCAGAACCTCTGGTAACCACTATCTTTATAACAATGTTACATGTTCTTCCATTACTACAATGTTAGTAAGTTTACTTTGTCCATGGTTGCATTCCCCCTTAAGTTTGTTCATTCCTCAACCTTGAGGATTTGGGGATGGTGATTGAACGGGGGCTTAGATCTTATGGGGCAGATGGAAGGAACTGTTTTGCTTGCAGTTGTAGATACTCTGTTTGGGGGGATAGGGTTGTCCATTATCATCATTTTGTTAGTTGTATGGGTGAGTTCAATGATCTGGAGAATAGGAGTTGCCACAACTCTTCATTCAGGGCTCAACCAGCATATGAACAGACCAAAGAATTTAAGTCTCTGAGACATATATTTAATGGGTATAGTGCTAATTATAGGCTCAAATAGAAGAGGTAAAAGAATCATGTGTAGGGAAATTATAAATGAGTCTAACTGTTACATTGAGGAAATGGGTTATCATATATTTCAAGTTTAATATTTTGTGGTTTATTGTGTGGGTCTCCACACACTGTGATAACATCCTATGACAAAATGAACACATTCACATTCATATTCTGTAGATGCATGCCCCAGGAAAGCACCATCTTTTTATTAGGTGATGCAATTGGAAAGTTGGGCACCCTTCACTGGTGCAAGCCAAGTTTGCCTTGCCGAGGCTAACTTCATTTGGTGGAGCCCATTCTTAATCCTTGTGCTTGCCTGAGTAGTCAGCTAAAGAGTTGCTGATGCAAAATACCAGAAATCTGTTGGTTTTTATAAAGGGCATTTATTTGGGGTAGAAGCTTACAGTTACCAGGCCATAAAGCGTATATGACTTCCCTCATGAAAGTCTGTTCCCACGTGTTGGAGCAAGATGGCTGCCGACGTTCAGCCTTCCTCTTCCTCTTAAAGCTCCATGGTCAGGCTCCTAGGCTTTGTCTCTCTTCCTGGCGCTCAATTCTCTCCAGGCTCAGCTGGTTTGTTTTCTCCACAAGACCAGCTGTGAACTGTCAGGCTAATGGCTCCTCTCTTTTCCCGGGGCCTTCTCTCCTTCCTCACCACCAAGCTCTTCTATGTGCTTACTTCCCAGGGCTTCAGCTCAAAACCTCCAACCTCCCTTCTCTGTGGTGCAGGTTCTCTGTGAATCCCCACCCACCAAGGGGGCTGTTGTTACAAGCTGAGCCCTTCCAGATGAAATAAGCCACGTTTAAAGCTGCCTAACATGCTAGGTGTGTCATTGAATGGAGGCTGGGGAAAGCTATGGTGAGTTACATAGAAATCAAAGCTAACAAGTTGTGTGAAGTCACTAAGCAATAATTTGACAGGAAGAACCCAGATTTGAACCAAGGATTGCTTGATGTGAAGTCAAATGCTCTTGCCCCCACCCCTGAGCTACATGCCCATAACCAGCACACGTTTCTAACTAGCATCATTTGATTACATTGCAATACACGGCTCTCCTATAGTATACTGAAATTGTCATTCATTCTTGACGAATCATGGGAACCAGCAAAACTGCATCCCATCAGTCTGGTGTCCTGTGGCCAGCAACCTACCCTTTACTTCCCACAGAACTGTTTGCTTCTTGTTGGGTAATTCCTCCACAAACTCTTTCAGCTTCTTTTTTTTTTTTTTTTGTCAATGCAAAACTAATTACTCATCCATCTGCTTTCCATGTTCCAAATTTTCATTGACATCTCTTGCCTGGTGTTGTCTTTTCTACTAGTCTCCTACTCTTTTAAGAATAAGAACATTTCAGGAGAATGTTTATTTTTAGAAGTTGTATATTTAAGTGAAAATATGTACATAACTAAAATAAAACAAGATACATCCAGCCAACATATCTATATTTTAGTAGGGGAAAACATTTTTTTTTCCTCAGAACTAAAAACTCATATGTATCTCAAATCTCCAGCACCTCCTATCTACTATATGCACTGTTAAATTTATGACTTTAAAAAAAAACAGTCACAGATTAAATAAAGGATGACCAAAATTATTAAAGATTGTTCAAAATGTGTATTTTATCATTGTTTTTTAAATCATGTAATTCCTTCCTTTGCTATTTGAGTGTAATAAAAATTAAGTTGTAGTTGAGAAGTATAACCCAGAGTAAACATAAAATCCATAGTAAACATGGTAAACAGTCTGTAGTGTTTACAGCTGAGATGACACTTGAACCATGTCATAGCAAAAAAAATACTTTTTGGTAATGCTTTGATGAGATGAGAACTTGAATAATAAAGTTGCTTACTAACATTGAATACCATTAAAAATAAATATTTTTTAAGTGCTGAAGAAAAATATCTTCCAACCAGGAACTTTGATCGCAAGTAGACTAATATTTAAGAGTACAAGCAAAATAAAGGTAGTTTAAGCTGTACAAAACCTAAGAGCATTTATTATAACAGAACCACACTAAACTAACAACTAAAGGAGAAAAAGGAAAATGGACACTCGAGAGAAACTAGGATGTGCAAAGCTGATGGATCCCAAATTTTATCTCCAGCCTCACTTCTCATATGAAGTGCTTACTTCATTTAGAAATTTAATAGGCATCTCAGACTGAATATGGATGGAAGAAAATGATTAATGCTTGCCCCCTAACCTGCTCCACACCCATTGTTGCTCATTAAAGTAAACAGCACTATTTTTCCACTGACTCAGGTCAAAAACCTGGAAATCATTGTTGATTCATCTCATTCTTTTACATCCAAATTCAACCACAAATCAGGTTGGCTCACCTCTAGAATCTATTTGAATCTGAGCACTTATCACTGCTTCTACTGCTAAAACTAAGGTACTTAATCTAATAAGTAGAATCTACCATAAACTTACAACAAATATAATAATGAATGAAATGTGAGAAACACTTATGTTAAATTCATAAATAAGGTTGCTCATTATCACACTCACTAATCAGCATTGTACTGGAGATCCTAGCCTCTATAATAAGATAAGAAAAAGGAAAAAAAAAAAAAGAGTGAGGATTGAAAAGAGATGTACTGTCCTTGTTTGCAGATGTTAAAAAAGCCAACACTGAAAAAATGCCAACATTTAGGCAAGTTTTTAGAAGTAGCATGATAATTCAGCAAGATTACTGAATGAAAAATCAACATATAAAAGCAAGTATCATCCCTCATACACCAGTAGTAGTTATCTTGATAATCCTATTTATAGGAAAAATAAAAACTATAAAACAACTAGAAATAAAATAATAGATGTGTAAGTTCTTTAGGGTCAAAGTTATAAAATATTACACAAAGACATAAAGGAAATCTGAATTAATGGAGATTATATCATATTTATGGATATAGAACTCAATATTGTAAAGATGTCAATCCTCTCCAATTCAGTTATTTGGTTCAATGGAATTTCAGCAAAGGCTAAAAAATATATTAGTAGAACTTGGAAAAAATAACAAAATCAACAACAGCAGGAGTTTAAGACTAGAGAAGACAATTCCTGACAAGAACATAAGAAGGTAGGACTTGTTCTATGGCAAGACTTATAAAATGAAGGTAATTAAACCAGTGGGTTATTAGCATAGAAATAAATACATAAATGAATGGAAGAGGAAATGTGACTTGGTATATGAAAAGGATGACTATATGTCCTTATTTGCTTGGGACAATCTCAGTTAATGCTTGTGGACCCGGTAAAGTATGAATAGCATCCCTGTTCACTCTCAGAAGTGTACTGGTTGGATCATAAATTATATGGCCCCCCTCTATGTGATGAAAGGAGAATTAAAAACTAGTTGGAAAAGTACCAAATTATTTAATAAATGCTATTGAAATAACCAGTTTTCTACACAAAAACAAAAACAAACCAAAAACCTTAGAACCCTTACCATACATAAGAAATGTACATTCAGGATGAATTTAAGACCTTCATATGAAAAAAAACCTTTAAAATTATTTGAATTAAAAATAGGAGACTTTCTTCATATTCTCAGAAAAGGAAAGAATTTCATAAATATAACAAAAGATATAACTTGCTAAAAAGAAGATAGATAAGTAAAATGTGATATTTAAAAATTAGGGTTTTTTTCCCAATGGTATCATTGAGAAGTATGATATCATTTGCAGCCTTTCACCAAATCACCTTTATCTGGCTTAATGCCAGCTATCTTGAACCATAGGTCAGACTTCCAAATCTGGTGATTTCATTTCACATTCTTTATTTCTGCTAACTGTAAGAATCATATAGGTAATAAGGAATGGTAGCAAGTGTTTGGTCATTCTGGCAGATAGTTCTGAGTATTCATATTAAATGAACTCAGAAATTAGATTTCTCAACAAAGACTTCTTTCAGCACTCACTTGGATATTAAGTTAAGAAGTACAATATCCTTAAATCTGAGAGTTGAATATTTCAACATGGGAGACAGCAACGAATGGATTCTAGTTCACTCTGGCTCTGGGAAGCATTTCTCCAGATTCTTTTGTACCATTTGGATGTGTTTTTTAAATATGCCCAGTATCACACCATTGAGTCCTTTCTCTACCATGAGCAAAGGAAGCCATCAAGCATGGAGAGTAATCAAAACACTATACCATTGAATTTGTGTGCCACAGACAAGTCTTCTAAACCAAACAATAAAAAATCATATTGATGCCCTGAAGTGACAGATTCAAAACATATGTACACCTGAGATATGCCACTTAAACCGTGCCTCTTGAACTCATAAATCCTTAAAAACATCTTGAAGAAATATTTTTATCTTATCTTTCATTTCAAAATTTCAAGTAAGCATACTTAATATCTGTGGTGGTTTGGAGCCATATGTACCCCAGAAAAATATGTTCTTAAATATAATCCATTCTTGTGGATATGAACCCATTGTAAGTAGGGCATTTTGATGAGGTTACTTCAGTTAAGGTGTGGCATACCTCAGTGAAGATGGGTTTTAATCCTGTTACTTGAGTCCTTTATAAGCGGAATGAAATTTAGAAAAAGCGAGAGAAAACCACAGGAAGTAAGGAGCTGAAACAGATCCTGGAGGATAAGGCAGAAACCAGGAGATGCACCATGTGCCTTGCCATGTGACAGAGGAGCCAAGGATCACCAGCAGCCAGCCCCAGAATGCTGGTCTTCAGGAAGAAAGTATCACCTTGATGATGCCTGGATTTTACTTTTTCCTAACCTCAAAACAGTGAGCCATTAAATCCCCATTGTTTAAGCCAGCCCATTGTATATTATTTGCTTGAGCAGCCAAGGAAACTAAAATAATATTCAATATACATCACAATGGAAAATCAGAATCTTGTACTCACTGACCATTTCTTCAGGCTGAATACTAAAACAATTTCACTATTTCCTTCCTTAGTATAAGAAACATTTTTTTTCTCCAAATGAAGCATTATTTGGATTTAGCATTCAGGAGCAAACACTTCTGTGTGGTATTGCCCTTCTTTCAGCTTGGCAAGGGAGAACTGACCCCAACATCCCTTTCCAATGTATATATAGTTCATCAAAAAAACAAAAAAAAAACAAAACACTAATCAAATGGAAAGTATCTTCTCCAGTACATGGGTTGTCAAAACAGAGTTGAGAAGCACTTTCCCCTCATATATACCCAGATACGCTAGGGGCTGATTCAAACTCTGCTCATCAATAATTTCACCTAGAATTAAGCCAAGTATTTTTTAACCCACATCTATGATAGTAACTGTTCTGCTGCACAGTACATCTGAAATGAATAACCAATAGCTTGCTCTGTTTTTCTCTATGACCTTAATATTCATCAGTAACTTCACACCAGATTTACAAACATCTTCTTGGCAAATGTGTGATTTATAACCAATTTTGCTATTCCTGGAAAATGGTAGCATCCACCCTTGGCCCCTTCCAGTCCATTTTCTGCACTGTAGTCTGAGAAATCTAATGTTACATTCTGCCCTGGTGTTCTATAAGATTTCACTTGTTCTGATAATTCTCCCTTTTTTGTCTAAGCTACCCCCCACCAAGTTGTTTTTTTCTTAAACTTTGCAATATGGTTCATCACTTGAGTGAGGATAATCTCCCTTAGCATGTTTATATGGAGAAAGAGATTGAAGATAGAGGAGAGAGAGCTTGGAGGAGGTTTGATGAACCAGTTAATGAAGCAGGAAGGGCTTAAGTATATGGAAGCAACAACATGCAGGAGGAGTATCTTTCGAGAAGCAGGCGATAGAAGGGAGGGGAAGTTGAAGCATGGATGGGAAAAGATATGGAAACCTCTGGGAATGTGGAACACTGGAGGGAACTGAGGGCAAAGAGAGTGTTTTATATGTTTATTGTTCTCTCCCAGGAACTAGCACCTTGTCTGGTGCATAATAAGTACTCGGATGTTAGTTAAACAAACAAATGAGGTAAGACCAATAGACTCTTTTTTCCTGTGAAGTGGCAAAGTCAGGCACTTCTTTTGTGTGAGAATGAGGGATGGAGGATGGCCAGGAGTGGAAGAAGGAAGAGGAAGTTTGTGGGTGAGCCTGGAGGTGGAGTGAAGGAAGTGAAATGGCTCCATACCCAGTGGTTTTGCTGGAGACCTCTCCATGCCCCACTGCAATGCTTCCCGCTCTGCTGATTGAACATCCTGGTACCCCCAGTACAGTATCTCCTCCCAGGTCAGTTCTAGAAAAATGCTGATTATCGTTGAAGTGTCCAAAAACATAGGCAATACTATGTGCCAGATATGTTTTTAGACACTGCAACGATATTTTCCCATTTAATTCTCACAATAACCCAATGAATTGGATGTTAGCATCCTCATTTAGATATAAACAAATTGTTTCAAATAGGTTAACTGACTTGCCCAAGTGCCAGGGCTGGGATTCACTCAGGTCTGACCCCAATCTGCATTCTTTTCATACACCATGCTCCCTCCCTAAAATCTATACCAACAACTCAACCTATCCTGTAGGTGCAATTTTTTTTTTCTCCAGGGAAACCCATTAGCTCAATGGATTTTTACTTTTCTTTCCTTGGAAAGCAACTTCTCTTCAAATTATTGAAGATAACTTACTGTGGCCTCACTTGCCCTAAAAAAGAATGCAAAGAATTCTGGGCCCATACAATGAGTTTGTGGAGTCTCAGGTATGTTGCTGAGTTTAAAGGTGTGAATTAGGCAGTGTTAATGTGCAAGGGGTTATAGCTCTGGAAAGCATCTGACTGCATATCTTTGCAGGAGGTCCTTGTTTCAAATCCAGATCCCCTGTTTACTTCCTACTTTTTACAAAAGGTAGTGAGAAAGTGAAAAATTAACTCAGA
>PVKH010028211.1:0-12866 GCA_004027955.1 Chaetophractus vellerosus
CCTGCCCTGCCCGTGGCGGCTTTTGCCTGTCCGTGGCAGCTTTTTGCCCTGCCCACGGCGGCTCCGGCCCGCCCATGGCGGCTTGCCATTCTCAAGGCGGTCTGCCTGCTAGGAGAGGTCCCCGGGAACCGAACCCAGGGCCTCCCATGTGGTTTCCCAGCGAGCTCTTTATCCACTGAGCTATCTAGCCGGGCCCCTTATTGGCTATTTATATACCTTCTTGGAAAAAAATGTCTCTTCAAATCCTTTGGCCATTTTTTTAATTGAGTTAGTTTTTTATGTGTGGTTGTTTTTTGTTTTGTTTTGTTTTGTTTTGTTTTGGTATTTATAAGATTTCCTTATTCAGGATATAAGACCCATATCAGATATATGATCTGTAAATATTTTTCTCATTCTTTGGCATGTTAACAATATGAAGTTTTCCAATGCTGAGAAATAGGATACCTTTTCATTTATTTAGATCTCTTTGAATTCTTTTAACACTATATTGTAGTATCCAGAATAAAAGTCTTAAACTTTGTTTTGCTAAATTTATTCCTAAGTATTTTTATGCCACTGCAAATGAAATTGTTTTTTTAATTTTCAGATTGTTTGGATTATTTTGGATTCAAAATTGTATTTTGAATTGTTCATTTCTAGTGTTTAGATATATAATTACCTTTTGTATATGATCTTCCATCATGCAACCAGGCAGATCTTATTTATTAGTTCTAATTGTTTTTTTTATTTCTTAGGATTTTCTGTATACAAGATCATGTCATATTCAAATAGAGATAGTTTTACTTCTTCCTATTAAATCTTGGTAATTTAATATATATTTCTTCTCTAATTGTTCAAGCTAGAACTTCCAATTCAAGCTTGAAGTGAGGAGGCAGGCATTTTGTCCCATTTCTTGTTTGTTTGTTTTAGCCTGTTTCTGATCTTAGGGGGAAAGCATCCAGTCTTTCACTCTTCATTGTGATATTAGCTGTGGGTTTTCATAGATGTCTTCTATCAAGTCAAGAAAGTTTCAATTTAGACTTTTTTTAGTGTTTTATTTTTAACCTTGAATGACTGTTGGACATTTTCAAATGCATTTTCAGTGACTAATACAATGAGTGGCTTTTGTCCTTTTTTAATTTAATATGGTGTATTACCATGATTGATTTTAGGAATTCCTGGAATAAATCTCACTAGGTTATATTGTATAATCTTTTTTTTTATTAGTTGATGAATTTGGCTTACCAGTATATTGTGAGGAATTTTGTACAAATATTCTTATAAGATATTGGTCTCCAGATTGGTTTTATTGTTTTATCTTGCTTGGTTTTGGTGTCTAAGTAATAATGGCTGCTGAGAGTGATTTCCATTTTTCCATTTTTTAGAATGGTTAGTGAAAGCTTGGTATTAATTATTCTTTGAAGGATTGGTAGAATTTATCATTGAAGCCGTCTTGACCTGTTTTTTTTCTTGTGGGAAGTTGTATAATTGTTAATTAAATTTCTTTACTTTTTATAAGTTTGTTCAATTTACAGTTATGGATTCCTTTATAAGCTACACTTTACCTAAGTTTTAGTATGTTGTATTTCTGTTTTCATTCATTTTAAGCTATTCTCTCATTTCCTTTGTGATTTCTTCTTTGATCTATTGGTAATAGAGGAACATGTTTATTTGTTTTTAAATATCCACATATTTGCGAATTTCCCAAATTGCCTTTGGTTTATGTTCTCAAATTTAATTCTGCTGTGGTAAGAGAATGTGCTTTGCATGATTTCTATCCTTTTGAGTTTACTGAGGCTTGTTTTATGGACTAATATATGGTTTTTCCTGGAGAATGCTCCATGTGTTGGGTGGAGTGTTCTGTAGATTTTTCCTAGGTCTAGATGCTTTATAAGTTATTATAAAGCTTTATAATGTTGTTCAGTCTTCTACTTTGTTGATTTTCTTCCTAGTTCTATCCATTACTGAAAATTTGTTACTGAAACCCCAACTTTTATTGTTGAATTGTCTATTTCTTGCTTTAATTTTGCCAGTATTTTTATTGCATTTTGTAGCTCTGTTTTTAGATACACATGTTATTATTCTTGTTATGTTTTCATGATTGTTTGATCCTTCTTTCATTATAAAATATCCTTTCTGTGTCTCTAGCAATAATTTTGGTCTTAATTTCATTATAATTTGTATGATATTGGCATAGTCAATTCAGCTGGATTTTGGGTACTATTTGCATGGCATATCTTTTTCCATCTTTTTTTACTTTCAATCTATATTTTTATAAATAAATATAAATGTGCAGATATATATATATATATATATATATGCATTTTAAAGTTTGTCTCTTGTAAACAACATGTATTGGGTCAATTTTTAAATTCCCTTCTGCTAATCTGTGCCTTTCCATTTCAATATTTAATCATGGTATGTTTTATGTAATTAGTGATAAGGTAGGATATACACCTGTCATTTTCCTCTCTGTTTTCTCATACCCTATGTCTTTTTTGTTCTTCTGTTTCTCCATAAGTGTCTTCTATTCTGTTAAATATATATTTTCTAATGATCCATATTTATTCCCTTTGATTCTCTTATTTTATTAGTTTGCTATTTTCTTAGCAGTTGCCCTGGAGGTTGCAACTAACAGATTAATTTTATAAATCTACTTCAGATTAGTACCAACTTAATTTCAATAGAATATAAAAATTCTGTTCCAATTAAGCTCAAAAACTCATTGCATATAAGGTAAAAATAACTCCTTTAACCTTCTTAGACATTTTAGTATGGTTGCCTGGAGAACAATGGTGAGAAGTGTTTTGATGTACATTTGAACTCAGTGAAAAAACATACCATTGGTGCTTATTAATGGCTGCCAGACCCATGGAATTGTTATGTCCCCTGAGATACACGAACATGTGGAACAGAGAAGGGTTTGAGTAGGCCTCACTTCCAGTCAGTAAGAAAAAGAAGAGAAAGACAGAGACACAGTTCCTATAGTTTCTAAGATATGGAGAAAGGAAAAATATGACGAAAGACCCGTGTTTGCTGAAAGTCACGCTAATGGGGCCAGGACATACCTAAAAGATGATTAAATTTATGTCTCTGGACCAAGGATAGATCCAGATGGGATGGTGATGATGACGATGGCAATGATTATAATAAGGATAAAAAGATTCTATACTTCCTGTCTACAAACTTTCTACCTTGAAAACTAGCCATCTAAGGGATTAAATCATTCACTTTGGCATCATAAAGAACCAGAGTTGAATTCCTGCCCACCACTTAATTTCTTTAAGTTAAATTTTATTTTAATGTTCTTATATTGCATCATTATTGTAATATGTTAAATAAGTTATGCAAAACCTGTAACACAATACCCACCACATTCCGTGCATGGAGAGCCTTCTACATGGGATATTTTACACTGCAAATTCACATACCATTTTTTAACATTGGGTGTGTAACTTCAACAATACCTGAACCCTCTTTTTTTTTTTTTTGTGGTAGTAGGGGCTGGGGATTGAACCTAGGACCTCGTATGTAGGAAGCCGGCGGTCAACCACTGAGCCACATTATCCTCCCTGAGTTGGCTTCATCATTTGTTTTGTTTGTTGTTTGTTTTTGCTTTTTCAGGAGGCACTGGGAACCAAACTGGGACCTCCCATGTGGGAGGCAGGCACTCAGCCTCTTGAGCCACATCCACTCCCCATGTACCTTCTTTAAAGCAAGCAGAAGTATAACAAGGAGAGAGAGATTTGCATGGGTTAGAAAAGGAGAAATTAAGGTAAATAAGAGAGAACATAGAGGAAACTAGTGTAGAAACAGCTTTTCAATTAGAGCTAAAGTTGAGGAAGCATTTTGATATTGACTGTATGAAGACGTATACGTGAACTGTGCTTGTGTTATATCTTCCATAGCACTTAGTTATGGATATAAAATCTTACACCTATGTAGGTAAGGGGGAGAGCCATAGTATTTGATAATCTGTAAGTTCCTATGTAGCTCCAGCCAGTGTGTGCAAAGTATAGGGTGAAACATGGTCCTGGGGGCACCTACAATGCCAAGCACTAACTTGCTGAATGCTAGATTGTGGGGTGGTCCAGGGTATTTCAAGGGCAAGGTTGAGCTATTCTTGGTGGCGGGGGGGGGGCACAGCTCAGAGCAGTACATATATATCATTTGGTCTGGATGTATTTCAACATGTTAAAAACACTTATGGCCAGTAAGAAGCTTTAATATCACTCTTAAATATAACTAAATAGACCTGAGGTGCTACCAGGCAATACTGAATGAAAGATGATAATTGCCCCCACAGAATTTACTGAGATGTCTTCAGAAGGCAAGCTGCTAATATGCAAGTCTGAAGAAGGACTCTAAAAGGTAGTAGTGTGTGGTTTGACCGGAAGTGCTACCTTCCCTAAGAGCATTTCAGTCCAATTAAAATCACAAAATGATCTAACAGCAATAACAAACGTACACATGAAACAATAATACACATGAACATGGTTCCCGTCATTGGTGGACCAGAATCTATCTGCAGTTCAGCAGTTTCTGATCTTTGACTCACTGTGTGGTATATATATATATATATATATATATATGGACGTGATGGTGCTGAGTCTGGGAAGTGGCCAGGGGTCATGGTAAATAAACCAATGAGAATATTTCAATGTGACCAGTGCCGGAAAAATGTAGGTAAGATGGAGAGAAAAAACATCCCATAGAGGGAAGAATCTCTCAGAGAGAGAAGGACCAAAGTCAATGAGTATCAAAAAGGGGGTGGTTGATGGCAAGCCTCCTCTAAGAGAGCAGAATTTGGGATGCAGAGCACACAGAGAGGAGGAGGAGGATCTTAGGCAGGAACGGGTGCTCAGCGTTTGTTGAGACCAGGAAAAATCGGTCAAGGAGGATGCAGATGCCAATATTTTCAATATTACATTTTTTTCCTTTTTTTTCACAATAATAAACTTTATTTTATAGTTTTAGATTTACAAAAAAAATTACAGCAAATGTATAGGGAATTCCCATATAGCCCCCCTGGCACCCGCACACATAGTTTCCCCTGTTATTCACGTCTTACATTAGTGTGGTACATTTGTTACCATTGAAGAACCAATTATTGGGGTTCTCTACAAGGTAGGGAAGGAGGAGGACTTTGGAAATTACTTAAGCTATGTGAGCCTCAATTTCATCATCTAAAACTTAGGATAAGTATATCTTCTTGTGGACTCAGAACGGGTGAGGAGCTAGGTGAGATCTGAAGGCTAAAAAGAAGCCTGTTGTACATAGAGCTATTTAGACAGGGTGGAAGGTGGAAAGGACAGTGCATTCCAATGCAGAGTGTGTCAGGCCTACAGAGAGGGTGTGTGAGGCTGGAGTCCTGTGAGTAGGGGGTAAGGTGGAGAGATAAGGTTCATGCCATACAGGTGTGACCTGCAAAAGACGGTATGACAGGCCAAGTAGAGGAGAATAAATGCCATTTTGACTGCATTAGGAATCCATTAAAAGATATTAAGCAGGATGTGAAATATCTTAAGTTGTGTTGAGAAAAGATACGTCTGGTTGAACGATGAGGAAAACATGAGAAGTGAGAAGAAATAAGGGATGCAGTCAAGATGGAGAAGGTCCTCATTAAGGCCTCACAAGCTGCACAATGTGTTAGGATTGTTTTCTGATATTGTATCAGATGTGGAAATGAAGATGGAAGTTAATCAGAAGACTTGCCAAAAGTTGCAAGACATTCTAAAGCAGAGCTGAGAGAAAAATTTTTCCTCTTACCACTAAATTAAGAAATGTACTATTTCCAGACTCCTGTCCCTCTCCCTCTCCTGATTGCTCAATTTTGATGTTTAAATAAGCTTCGCTTTTCATTTTGAGATCTCAGATATAAATTGTTTTTTTAAACTATGCATGAAAATTCCCATCAACAGAAATATTAACAATTCTTTTAACATAACAGTGCAATTATGCCATATATATAGCAGCAATTACAGTACATGCATTTAAAATAGGCATCATATTGTCTGAAATTTCTGGCAGAAAAAACAATTAAGATATTTTCTCATTTAAGTAGTAGTTATTCCAGTATCTCCTCACATTGCCTAATAAATGGATACATTTTGATTTTTGAGGTTAAAAAACTACAGAGCATAAATTTTAAGTATTTTCAAAAAAATTAAATTAAGAAAGATGTTTTGTGAGATTCATGTCAGCCTCATAATTCTTTTTGCAAACTTTTATAGTAAGTACAAAGAATTCTTTAATACTTAAAGTTCCATAATAGAAGAACTGCAAAGATAAGTATAGTCAGAGGAAAAGTATATCAGAATTGAAGTACTTTTGACAATACTTTAATCACATTGGACAATTGAAGCCATTTGTCTAGGGAGAGTGAATTCCAATGTCTGTGATGTAAGCATTTGGGTATTACAATAGATTCCCACAAATTCCCTGATCAGTTGAAATGGAATTGTCTTCAATTTGCCATAATAGTTTCCATCATTGGACCAGGAATACCGAAGCAGGGCAATACAGGATTAGAATAACTTTGATACAAGTTTATGGTATCTCCCTAGTACAAAAGTGCGTTTAATATTTATCTCTGAATGCCTAGAAGAAGTTTTAGCACTTGCATAGATCAGAATAATGACTCTAATTTTATTTCATATAGATTTTATTTCTGATTTTATTTCATATAGAAAACTACGTCTACACCTTTGATTAGAGAGTGTTTCTTTCAATGACATCCATCCACTCAGGTCTACATGCAATTCATTCCACAAACATTTATTATGAGTCTATTCTGTGGTGTGCTTTGTGCTTCTGAATAGGCAAACAACTATGAATAAGCTGAAATTTTAGCATCGAGAGGAAAGGAATAATAGCTTTGAAGTCCTAAAGACTTGGCTCTACATTTACCGATTCGCTACAAAAATCTCATAATCTACTCAATTTCATTTTTCTAAACTGTAAAAACAACATACTATCTATCTGCCATGGCTGTCACAAAAATTAAGCAGAATTATAAATTGCTTAGCACAGATTCTGTACATAATATAAGTGCCCTTTTAAGCACTCCACTCCCTCTCTTGTCCTCAAGAAATTTACTTTCCTGAGAACAATTGAAAAATAACAAACAAAAGCAGGTAAATGTATTGAATGTCATGCATATTGCATGCATTGTTTATTTGCTAATTCATCCAACACATATTTGTTGAACCTTTGCTTTGTGCTAGACCATGTTTTAAGCATTGGGATTTTAGTACTAAACAAGAAAATGTCTACTGTGTACAATTTAGTGAGGAAGACAATGAACAAACAACTGATAATCATAGCCAATATTTTCATTCTACTTACCATGTGCCAGGCACTGATCATATTTAATGCACCTTAACCCATTTCACCCTCACAACAATACTAAGCAACAGGCACTATTATTACTGTTCCCATTTTACATTTGAGGAAACTGATGAGGCAGAGAAGTATCAAGTAAAACCCTGGGGCTGGCTGTAGCCCAGTGGATAGGGTGCTGGTTCACCACATGGGAGGCCCCGGGTTCAGTTCCCAGGGACCTCTCCAAGTGGGCAGACCCCCCGTGGGCGGGGCAAAGCCAGCCCCCGTGGGCAGGGCAAGTCACCTGCGAGAAACGGAGCTGAGTCGCCTGTGAAACGGAACAAAGCCATCCATGAGTGGGGCAAGCCACGTTCATGGTAGGGCAAGCCACCTACGCGGTGGGCCACTCGGCGTGCCCCCGCAATGGGGGGAGACAAAAAGCAGACATAGAAGAGCACAAAAAAATGAACACACAGCAAGAGCAAGCAGAAAGGGAGAGATATGTAACCAAAAAAAAAAAAAAGAAAGGTAGTAAAACCCTCATTACTGTGTGGCAGAGCTGGGCTGGGATTCAAATCAAGGAAGATTGTTTTTGAAAAACTTTCCTTTACCGCTGTTTCTTTAAACATAGTAAGAAATTTAGCTTGGATGTTTAGTTTCACAGAGAGGTAAGCAACTAGACAGCCAGAGCTCACGCGTGGCAAACACTTGGACAGTATTCAACGTGTAATGGGAGGCTATTAGAGGGTTTTAAGCAAAAGAGAGATGAAAACATTTTTACATTTTATAATTCAATCTGACTGCCATGTAGGGGGAAATATTCTGGAAGAACTGGTGAGGAATTACAGAGCACAGGATTTGATTTAGTAAGTCCTGGTGTGAGGTGAGAACTTTGACAAATTGGTAGCAGTGGAGACAGTGAGAAATTGTTGATGTTGGATCTGTTTGGATGTTTAGCATATAGAACTTCTAAAATTGTATGTTTCTGAATCCAGTTCCATTTTCATATAAATGAGAAAAAACTAATAAAAAGATGCTTATTTCAAAAATTCTAAAATATATCTCTTCACTTTATAATTATGTAATTATCTTAAGGTCATGTTACTTATATGCCAATCAAATGTATAAATCCTGTTGAAGCACTTTGGCCAACTCGATGCCAAGTTAAAATGAGTCAGGCAATAATCAGGCTCAATCTTTACGATAGTCATTGTGCTTGCCTGGCTATAGTGATGTCCTCTCACTTGGTGCTCTGAGAATGGAGTCACATTTACTTTCTCAAAGAGTATTCAAAATGTTAGCCAAAATAATTTTTTCTAAAATAGAACAACTTAGTATAGGTACAGACATTAATTTGCAATTAATTTTTAAAACATGATATTGGAATATAGTTATTTAAATTTCTCTGAAAAGGTTGACTTAGTGAAAGACTGCATTTGACATTTAATAAATGAATTCATAGTGGGGAGTTCTAGTTAATTGTTGGTATATGATTCTGCTTAATATGTACTAGAGAAAATAACCAGTCATGATTTAAAAAAAAACAAAAAATTAATACCAGTATCATCTAATTTAGTCTAAAAAACTTATCACTTTAATGTGTACTGGTTAGAGTTAAGCTTAAGAAATACCTTTCTTTTTATTTATTTTTTCTAGGCCTAGGAAGGCTCATGTTAGGAATAATTAATTATATTAATTGTGATACAATGCAACTAAGCCAACACATTTGAAATTGTAAATAACTAATTTGACCCATTAACTATTTATTGATAGTTAATATTTTATAAATATTTAATGCATAAGAGTGAAACAAAACAATGTTTTTTTAGGAATGAGAGAAAAAATGTTTGTATTTTTCCCATTGGATATATCATGCTCCATTTGAAAAGTGGACATTCACTCATTTATCCCTTTAGCTCTCTTCTCAGAAAACTTTATAAGAATCAAAAGGTTAATTTTTTTATCTCACTCTTTAATTGCTATCAGTAGAGGTAGAATATGCTGCATGCTTAGTTTTGTCTCAGTACTTATTTAAAGTCAATGCTCTGATGCCTACTAGCTCCTTTACCTTGCCCAATTCTCTGCATTTTTGTGGTCTTCAGTTTCTCCCAGTGTAAAATGGAGCGTTGTATCCTCCCCAATTGTCCTCATACTTTTGGTCAAAGAACCAAAGGGGTTACATGTGTCTAAAGGTTTCACATTTATAATTGTACATCTGTAGGAGGCTACACAGAAATTTCTAGAGGGAATTTGGCTGGTCTGGTGGGCAAGGCTGTACCAAATGCCACTTCTTCAAGTGAATGTCACATTCTGAAGGTCTTTTCTCATGTTCTTTAGGTATAGAAACTTGATGTTTTAGTGGGTATATATTCATTCAGGAAGTATTCGTTTTCATAAAAGACTGATGAACAAACACACATGGAAAACCTTTACTTTGTAATAAATGTTAAGCTTTTAGAGGTGATATTATCTAGGTTTCCCCACTATGATATATTCAGGAATTGGATATTACAGAATTGATGCAAAACAATGGTCTCAAGGGATGTTCCATTAAGTTACGAATTGCCCCAATGAACCAGCGCAGCTGCACCCCTCTCGGATATTTGGATCCGGCATATTCTACCTAAACCAATGTGCTGAAGACACATTTGCACATTCCTGTCCTCTGACCCCCTAATTTTCCACAAGCTCCAAGCAGACGCCTTTTCTTAATTTTTTTTTTCCAGAAAATGCCTTTCTGATTTCACTTTAGTTATACAAATTGAAACAAACTGTTTTCCAATTTCATTTCCCTTTTGCAAAAAAATGGGTGACTTCTGCATAGCTGATGTATCTTATTGTTAACTTGGAAAATAGTATCTAATTTTGTATGAAGTTCTGTGGAGACATCACTTAGAAACAAATGAGCATTGCTACTAAAATTATTTACTATTTTTAATTAGTCCTGCTATTTAAATGCTATATTTACTCAAGTTCCAGTATTTCTAGGTATCTTATGAAATTTTCTTATTTAGTTCTCAGGGATTTCAGGAGGAAGAAACTGAGGCTTAAATAAGTTGAATACGTTTTTCAAGGTTAGAGAGCTAGTAAGCAGGGAGGTAACACAGGTAGAATTTGAGTCCAGGAAGAGATTCCAACTTCCCAGCCACTATGTTATTAGAAAAAAACCAACAGACTCAATCTCTTTTCATAATGTAAAGAGGTCTTTATAACTATGTATTGGTATATAAATTTGTCTTTTTATATCTTCACAACAAAATATTTATAAGTCATATAGATTAATTTGAAAAATCACTCAGATAGTATGTTATTTGCTCCAAATCCTGGTGTCAAAGGATATGTTTGATTTTTTGTTTAAATAATTTGTTGAGTTCTACCTTCTTCAGGGCATAGTATAATCAGTGGTAAGAGTATAATTTTGGAATAAAATAAACTTGTCTTGTGATGCTTTTACTTATTTGCTGTGTAAACTTTGATAAATTTTGTAACCCATTTGCTTCACCATCTTGATCAGTAAAGTCCATATGTCTTTACTCCTAGGCATTGGAGACCAAAATAAGATACAATAAAATCAAACAAGATTAAATACAAGACCTAGCCCTCATGGAGAGTGCAATTTAATAGGGAAGACACGTATTAGTTAAATAAAGTGAAAATGTTGCAAAGAACAAGAGCACAAGCAGTCTTGTGCTGGCTCTCTGGAGAAAAAAAATCCCCAATTACAGTGTTTGTTGATATCTGTGTTGAAAACACACCTATCATGGCCAATTTCAATCTACCAATAAGCTGACTAAGTCCCTGCTAGTAGAAGCTGGTTCAAGCCACTCACTGAGTGTTTCGTAGGGAGGATTTTCCTATAAGAAATTTCCACATAAAGAAAAAGGGATTAACTGAGCCTACACATGTCAAGTGCTTCATGGAGTTTTATTTTCCCAGAATAAATCAATTCTAAACACCATTGTCTTTTCACTGCATATTTCTTCTTACAGTGTTGTTTGCCTCAATTTAAACAGTTTAATATCTATACCAGGGTTAAAGGCAGGAAAAAATTCTGGTTTTGGATTCTTTTACAGAACTACGGTTTCAATTACTTTGTAAAGTATTTGTATTTGTGGTGCTTTAGGAGTCAGAATATATAAGAAATGGAAGGCAAACCGTTTTTTAAAAGTCTCAGGAGCAAAGAATAATTCACATACTGTGATCAATAGATGGGATAAAATGGTCACTTTACAGGGTATTAATTTTCTTCTAGAGTTCTCAAGTCCTCTCTTCAGAGTAAATAAATTCAACATTTTCCAAACCTTTGTGATGAAAATTTTATTTATCCTCTGCCACCTTAATTTTTTTATTGCGTTTATCTTTTCCAATATCCTTTTCAAATTCATTATAATGTCAGTTTTACTCCAGACTTCTCTCTGGCTTTTCTTAAGCTTCTTCATTTTCATTTCTTTCTTCCTTTATCTTCAATATTTACTATTCCTTCTTTTTCTTCAACTTCTTTTCTCTTTTAATTTAAAATTATTTATCACAATGCAATTTTCCAAATTCTGCTTTGATATTTACTTTAGAAGTTGTAGTTGAAGTATAATTTACATTCAAGAAAAGCCACAGATCTTAAGTATATCGCAAGAATGCTACTGACTTCGAGAGAAAGCTAGCCTCCCAAAAGGTGAGCTAATAAATTCCTGTTATTGAGCCATCCAGTGCGTGGTATTTGTTATAGAAGCTCTGGTAGACTAACACAATGACCACAGCTCCCTTTGGAACAACTGCAGAATAAATACAGTCTATATGTGTGGTCGGGTTTGGGCGCCCTTCCTCCAGGGAAGTGGTCACTTAAATCGATAAGTTAAAGGTCCAGAAATTTGACTTTTTATTGTGGAAAACTCCCTCAGCCACCTGCTCATCTATTCTTTCCTTCCTTTGGGAAAATTCTCTATATCTAGGTATTTACTATCTATCTATCTATCTATCTATCTATCTATCTATCTATCTATCTATCTATCTATCTATCTATCTGTCTGTCTGTCTGTCTGTCTATCTGGCTAGGTGGTTAGCTACATCTATCATCTATCTATGTATCTATGTCTCTCTTATCACCATCATCATCATCCATCTATCAACTATTGATGGATATATCATTTGTCTATATGCAGTATCATAATGACTACCCATCTCCTTTGCTAATAGAGATGTCAAGTTCTAGTAACCATTTTTACAACTCTTTGCAGATCAAGCCTTTTTTGGCTACTACTGCAAAGTCTTTGCTAGTACAACATGGGATCTTTGGATAAAACATTGCCTTTTAAAGGAATGCAAAATTGGATAAAACTGGCTAGGTCCTTGCATCACATTCTTTCTCATTCATTGATTTGGGACATCCCAAGAAGAACATATTACCTCAAAATCTGTGGTGGTCCTAAGGAGCTAACAGCAAGCTGAAGGTTATCATTGAACTGCACTCCATAAAGTTATTAAAGTGAAATGAAACGTATTTTTTTCATATAGACTTTAGTCCTGTAATTATGCTTAGTTGACAATTTTTAAAATATTTTAGATTTTCT
>PVKH010028212.1:0-12881 GCA_004027955.1 Chaetophractus vellerosus
CACTCCTGTCATTGCTCAATGGGCTCATTAACAAAGCGGCCATGGAGGTAGGGATGGAGGTTATGCATGGGCTCAACAACACGGACTTCTTCTTACCAAGGCTAACTTGGCCACAGCCACTGCTGAGTGCCCAATCTGCCAGCAGCAGAGACCCACACTCAGCCCCTGATATGGCACCATTCCCCAAGGTTATCAGCCTGCTACCTGATGGCTGGTTGATTACATTGGACCACTTCCACCATGGAATGGGCAGAGATTTGTTTTAACTGAAATAGACACATATTCCAGATATGGGTTTGCATTTCCTGCACACAATGCTTCTTCCAAAACTACCATCTGTGGACTTACTGAATGTCATATCTACTGTCTTGGCATTCCACACAGCATTGCTTCTTATCAAGGAACCCATTTCACAGCAAATGATGTGCAGGAATGGGCAGATGCCCATGGAATTCACTGGTCTTACCATGTTCCCCATCATCCTGAAGCAGCTGGATTGATAGAATAGTGGAATGGCCTTTTGAAGACCCAATTATGGGGCCAACTAGGTGGCAATACCTTTCAGGGCTGGGGCTGATTTAGGCTGTTTTTGCTCTAAATCAGCATCTGCTCTGTGGTGCTGTTTCTCCCATAGCCAGGATTCATGGGGCCAGGAATCAACGTGTGGAAATGGGAGTGGCACCACTCACTATTACCCCTAGTGATCCACTAGGAAAACTTTTGCTTCATGTCCCTGCATCCTTAAGCTCTGCTGGTCTACAGGTCTTAGTTCCAAAAGGAAGAGTGCTGCCACCAGGGAACACGACAATGAGTCCGTTGAACTGGAAGTTAGGACTGCTGGTCACTTTGGGTTCCTCTTACCTCTGAATAAACAGGCAAAGAAGGGAATTACTGTTCTGGCTGGCCTGATTGATTCTGGGTATCAAGGGGAAATGGGAGTGCATCTACATAATGAGGGTAAAGAAGTGTTTGCCTGGAATACAGGAGATCCTCTAGGGCATCTCTTGGCACTGTCATGCCCTGTATTTAAAATCTATGGAAAATTGCAACAACGCAATCTAAGCAGGACTAAGAATGGGCCAGAATCTTCAGGAATGAAAGTTTGAGTCTCCCCACCAGGCAAAGAACCATGGCCAGCTGAAGTGCTTGCTGAGGGTAATGGGAACATGGAATGGGCAGTGGAAGAAGGTAGTGATAAATATGAACTTCGACCACGTGACCAGTTACAGAAACGAGGACTATAGTAGTCATGGATCTTTCTTCCTTGTTTTGTTATGAATATGATTGTATATGTACATAAAACGAATATTTTTGTTTTCTTCCCTAACCTTTTCTCTTATCATATGACAAGTTGAATTAGTTTCCTGTCATAATGTTTAAGGTTGTCAAGTTTAAGAGTGAATATTACCCAAGGACTTGCAACCTATTCTGTAGAGAGTTAATCTTTTTCTGGTTGTATGCAGGAAAGTCGAACATTGCTAGGCAGAAATATATATATGCATGTCTGTTATCGTTTTTACTGAGAGACTAAGTATGGTTTAATGTAATGTGTATGGTTACTGTGTTGACAAGGGTTGAACTGTGATGGTTAGGCTAATGTGTCAACTCGGCCAGGTAATTATGTCCAGTTGTTTGGTCCAGCAAACACTGGGCTAATTGTAATGCAAGTACATTTATGGACTTTAGTCATCAGTGATTTTACTGCATAGATGGGCAATTACATCTATGATCAACCAGGGACATTGCCATCATCAATGAGTGACGTTTTATTCAAGCAGTTGTATGCCTTAAAAGGGGAGGTGATTTCAGCATTCTGGGAGAATTTTCCCAGCTCGTCTTTGATAGCCAGCATCTCCTGGAAACTCATCAAGGACCTTCATTGGACTTTCATAGGAACCCCTGGTTTGCACCCTGCCCACGGAATCTGAACTTGTGCATCCCCATGGTCATGTGAGAGAATTTTATAAAGTCTCATTCTATTTACAGATATCTCCTGTTGACTCTGTTTTCCTAGAGAACCCTCACTAATACACACTTCCTGTATCACTTTGCAATGTTTAGAACTTAACATATATTCTGGTAACTTTAGAGATATTTTCAAATAAAATATGAATATATTATTTTTATGACAAAGTTTGGCTCTTTTTGCTAACATACTTTTACTTTCTTTAAAAAAAGAAAGCAATTTTAAAATATCCAATTAAATGTGAATTTTCACATTTAATATTTACAAATGTGATAAACAATAAATGTAAGAATTCTAGTTATGAAATGTGTGCTTTAAAATTTTTTTTGAGTTTTACAATCTGAATGACATTCATTTAAAGGATGATTTTGTTTTCTGAATTAAACTATTTTAAATACTAAAATAATAAAATAGGTGATTTCAATGGGCTGTGCTTATCTTTGAATAATTTTATCTTTCAAATTCCAAATTCTTTTAGGAATATGGTCATTTTTCTTTATGAAATGCACTTTGAATACTGTAATGTATGCTTATAATGATGAAACAGTTATTTCAACGTCAATGCTAGAAAAAACATCAACAGAAATTTTATTGTTAATTCAAATAAACTCAAGATTGAAAAATATTTCCCTCAGTTATGGAGCTCAGCATTTTGTTTAGTAAAAGGGAAAATATGCCACTAGAAGGAAAGTTAGAGGTTGAAACATGGGACTGTATAATAGTGAACCCCTTTCCGGACTATGAATATGGTTAATAGTGCAAATATAACAATGTTCTTACATGAACTAGAACAAATGTATGTCACTATTACTGTTAATAATAGGGTGGTATATGGGAAAAAAACACCCAATGCAAAATAAAAAAAAAAAAAAGCATGCATGTGTATGATAGATATCAACCAACTCCAAGTCAGAAACACCTGGGGGTAGGGTATGGGGAGGTTTAGTGCCCCTGAAACACTTCACATATTCAAACAATAGAGCAATTTTTATTAAAACATAGCAAAGCATTAAGATCCGTTTAAAAAGATGGGGGAGTTGCTGTGGATCAAGCTGATGGTGGCATGGGAGATTCTGGGTTTGGTTCCCTGTGCCTCCTAAAAACAAAAAATACAAATAAGAAAACAAAAAGGAAAAAACCCAACTCCGGAGCCTATGTGGCTCGGTGGTTGAGTGTTGGCTTCCCACATACGCGGTTTCATTGTTCAATCCCCGGCCCCAGTGCCTCAGAAAAAAAAAAAAAAAGCAGAGGGGGGAAGTAGGAAATTATTACTTCTGAAAGGAATTAGAACCTTGAACCCAAGAAAACATAAAACAGGAAAAGCATATGGATGAAATACATTTGTTGAATTTATATAAAAACATCTAGGCTATAGAAGTTATTTTAAAATAAAAACAGTAGATTAAAAAATAATGAACATTTTTAGGAAGTTGTGAAATATAATTTTTCATTTTTAGCACATAAGACAGTTTATTCTTTTTTTTTAGGATTTATTTTTTATTTTCTGCTTTTTGTCTCCCCCCCTCCCCCCGCCACCGCTGCAGTGACGCGCTGAGTCAGCTTCACTGGTGAGCAGTGACCTTGCCCACTCACGGGCGGCCTGCCCCACTTTGCAGGCAGCTCTGCCCTGCCCGCAGGCAGCTCCGCTCTGCTCGCAGGCAGCTCTGCTCTGCCCTTGGTGGCTTTGCCCTGCCCATGGCGGCTTTTGCCCTGCCCTCAGCGGCTCTGCCCCGCCCACGACGGCTTTTGCCTTCTCAAGCGGTCTGCCCGCCCAGAGAGGCCCTGGGGACCGAACCCAGGGCCTCCCATATGGTAAGCCAGTGCCCTATCCACTGGGCTATACAGCCGCCCCCAAGACAGTTTATTCTTAAAAATCAGCAGAGAGATATTTTATGGCTTAAAGAACTATAAACCCTAATCATTCTATATTTACTATATTTAAAATGCATAATTGTTATTTTATTTGTTTTTCTTTTCATTTTTTTTCTTTTTTTTTAAATTAATTTTTAAATGTATACTCTATATCCACTGTGGCAATTTGAGATTATTTATGAATTCCAAAAAGAGAGATTATGTTTGTAAACTAGTCTGTTCCTCTGGGCATAATACCCTTTGATTGTCTTAGATTCAGCTGATATGTCTTTGATTTAATTATGTTAAGATTAGGACATTGATTAAACCATGTCAGTAGGGTGTAAATCAGGTGAAGTCTCCACCCCCTTGGTGGGCTGATATAAATCGGCACTCATTCAAAAAGACACAGCAGAAGGCACAAGAGGAAAGAGAGCTCCATAGACATGGAAAGGAGAGGGCTTTGATCCTGTGGTCCTGGGAAGAGAGATGAGCCATTTGTCTGATAGTTTGCAGCTGAAGACAACAAAGCAGCTAAGCTGAAGAAGCCCAGAAAGAAACAAACCCTATGCTAGCCTACAGCTGAGATCAGAAGAAGCTGCACCCAGGGATTCTTAAGAGGAAGGAGGAAGGAGAGACCAGGTCTGCCATCTTACTTCAGCACGTGGCAACTGATTTGGGTGAGAAAGTACTTCTTATGGTACCTTGAGTTGGACTCTTTAGAGCCTTGTAACTGTAAGTTTTTACCCCAAATAAATACCCTTTACAAAAACCAACAGATTTCTGGTACTTTGCATCAGCACCTCTTTGGCTGACTAATACATCCACTAAGCCAAAATTCTTCCTTTGCCCTTGTCCCCATTTCCTGGTAATCTCTAATATATTTTCTGTCTCTATGAATTTGCTATTTTTAGATATCTCATGTAAATGACATTATATGATATTTTTTCTATATGTCTTACTTATTTTACTCAATATGTTCTTAAGTTTCATTCATGTTATAGCATGTCTCAGAGCTTCATTCCTTCTTGTGGCTAAATGATCTTCCATTGTGTATATGGACATTTTGTTTATCTATTCCTTTGCAGATGTATACTTGTGTTGGTTGTTTCAATCTTTTGGCTGTTGTGAATTATGCTGCTTTGAATATTGGTATACAAGTATCTGAGATGCTGTTTTCAGTTCTTTTGAGTGTATACCCAGGAGTGGAATTGCTGGGTCATATGGTAATTCAATGTTTAACTTTTTGAGGAAGTGCCAAAATGTTTTCCACTGCAGCTTCACCATTATACATTCCAATAAGCAATTCATGAGGGTTCAGATTTCTCCATTCCTCTCCAACACTTGTTTCTTTTTAATAATAGCTATCTTTGTGGGTGTGAAGTGGTATCTCATTGTGGGTATTTTCTTTTTTCTATATTGTTTTTTTACTGCAAAAATTGTGGGTTTACAGAAAAATTATGTATAAAATACAGGATTCCCATATACCACCCTATTTTTAACACCTTGCATTGATGTGGTGTTTTTGTTACTATTGATAGAAGCAAATTTTTATAATTGCACTATTAACTATAATCTATGGTTTAACTTAGGATTCACTGTTTATGTTGTGAAGTTCCATAGATTTTTTTAAAATTAATTTATTCCAATGCCCTCCTTCAGGAAGATTCACATGTAGACAGGTGTATTATGAGCTGGCTAGTCCACGTCATCAACGGGAAGTAGATACTCGCAGTGCTGGCAATACTGAGACTGGGAAACCCTTACATGGGAATTTCATGCTACTCCCCCCCCCATGAATAAATAACAGCCTCGCCCAGGAAGATCCAACCTCAGAGCTGTGGGGCACTGGGGCCCAAGCAACTTCTAAGTAGCAAGAGGTAAGGTCGTGGGTGGGTTGGGCCTTGTCTGGTATTCAGGAGAGATTCCTCCTCTGGTTTAGGGAAACAATGCAGACTTTGCCACATGCTGTTGGAGGTAAATTATACTAAAACAACCATTTTCAACTGGCCTCAAAGCAAGAGGTCAGCTTCACTGGGTCTTGAGCCATCAGTCCTCGTCCCTCTTCCCCCAGCCCACCCCATCCTTTCATGCTTTTGTCCCTTGAAAGGGCCTCTAATCACACACATTACTCTTGAGGCAGCATCTCCACCTGTGGAAGCTTAAGGTTACAAAATACATGCACTTCTAAATGATGAAAAAGACAGACACTGACACAGAGAAGCAAGGAGCCCCCCAATAGGCAGCACCCTCGGAGGTTTGGGAAGTGAGGTGACTTCCTACAGTCCACTGTGTGGCAGAGGGAAGCTGCTGTAATTCCACAGCTCTAAACGGTAGAAGGAAGACCAGGGCACTGCACAGTTCAGAAACGAGACAGCGCACAACACGTTTGGAACACAAGGTGAGAAATGCACAATGTAAATTTTGATTGCTATGCAAATGAATTTAAAATTGCATCCTTAATTCTCTATTTGTCGAGTCACAGTGGAACTCTGATCTCACACACACATCTGATCTCAGGTTGGAGGGTGACCGCCGGGCAACAACCTGACGCCGCCACACGCCCTCTAGAGGGGCACCAGCGTCACAACAGAGCTGTCAGTTCTAGAAAAGTGTACACTCTGCCTTCCTTCTCACCCACATCTCACCCTGGTAAGTCCAGGAATCAATAAAGCATAAACTACTGAAAAAAAAAGTGAGAGAATCAGTCACTATAATCAGCAGCACCATCAGCACAAACAGAAGCAGCCTTTGGGGCCACCTTTCAGAAGAAAACAAAATATAGTTGGAATATCCTAATGTCAAGATTTTGAAGTCCTCCTTTCCTAAGGCACTGCTCAGGAGATCCCCAGGAAGGCCAGTGCCAGTGGGGAAAATGCCTTGGGAACGAGGTGCTCAGCTCTGGAGCCAGTCAGATAAGGCAAGAGGAGTCACTCCAGGGCCCAGCTGCTCAATGGCATAGCAGACTTTCTTTGCAGCTTCTTCAAATTCTTTCTGCTTATTGCTGGTTTCCTTTGCCTAACCATTCAGAGCTGGAGTCCACATGCCAGCAGGACACCAGGAGTGAAGGAGCTCTGGGAGAGTCTCCACCCTAGGGGTTACGTCCTTCCCTGCATCCTGGCTGTGACCCAGCCCTTCCCAATCAGTCACCTGGGAAAGCACCTGAGGCAATGTGAGGGAGCATGAGCGGTGCTCAGTAATTTTGTTCTTGGCTCTTTCTTTGTCCAGTTTCAAAAATTCACTGAGTGTTAAGTCTTCAAATTGCTTCTTTTTTTTTTTTTTAAAGATTTATTTATTTTATTACATATCTCCCCCCCCCCCCCCCCATTGCGGCGACGCGCCGAGACTTGGTCACTGCGCAGGCACGGCTTTCCCCGCTTGTGGGCGGCTTCTGCTTCTATTCACGGCCGGCTCTTGCTTCAGTTCGCGGGTGGCTGGCTGCGCTCCATTCGCGGGCGACCTGCCCTGCCCGTGGCAGCTTTTTGCCCTGTCCGTGGCAGCTTTTTGACCTGCCCACGGCGGCTCTGACCCGCCCATGGCGGCTTGCCATTCTCAAGGCGGTCTGCCCGCTAGGAGAGGTCCCCGGGAACCGAACCCGGGGCCTCCCATGTGGTTTCCCAGCACGCTCTTTATCCATTGAGCTATCTAGCCGGGCCCCAAATTGCTTCTTGACAGAAAGGAAACCACAATCAGAAGAATGCTTTTTTTTTAAAGATTTATTTATTTATTTATTATATATCCCCCCCCTTTCTGCCTATTCTTGCTGTGTTCATTTTTGCGTTCTTCTGTGTCTGCTTGTCTCCCCTGCTGTGGCGACCCGCCGAGTCAGCTCGCCACGCGGCGGCCTGCCTGCTCGTGGGGGCTTGCCCTGCTTGCGGTGGCTTGCCCTGCCCGCAGTGGCTTCCCTGCCCGCGGTGGCAAGGCGGTCTGCCCGCTCGAGGAGGCCCCGGGAACCGAAACCCAGGCCTCCTATGTGGTAAACCGGTGCCCTACCAATTGGGCTACAGCTGGCCCCCAGAAGAATGCTTTTTATGTTCTATGCAGTCGTCGTCTGGTTCCCAGCCTTCCAGCTCCATGAAGCAAAAGAAGCACTGGGCCAATTCAGGCTCGTACTTAGTGGGACAGTGGATGAAGCCGGCCTCAGCCATCTGCTCCGGGGTGCAAGCACAGCCCTCCAAGAAGGGCCAGTTCTTCAAGATGGAGATGCAGTGGTCCTTGAGGTAGAGCTGCCAGGTGGGGGGCAACGACGGGGTGCCCATCCTGCCATGCGTCCTGAGATTCAAATCCATCCATGGATTTTAAAAAAAATTATTCTAAATTATTAATTTGTATTTGGCTAATGATATTTAGCATCTTTTCATATGTTTATTGATCATAATAACAAAAAATGAACAAAAAATGTTTATTCAAGTCTTTTGCCTATTTTTAATTGAGTTGTTTCTCTTTTTTCATGTTGCATTGTAAATGTTCTTTATATATTCTGGGTATTAAACCCATATCAGATATATGGTTTGCAACTACTTTCTCCCATTCTGTCTTATACTTTCTTGATAATGTCCTTTAATGTAGAAAAGTTTTTAATTTTAATGGAGTCATATTTATCTCTTGTTGCTTTTGATATCATATCTAATAATCCATTGTCAAATCCCAGGTCATGGATATTTGCCCCTAAGTTATCTTCTAAGAGTTTTATACTTTTAACTCTTACATTTAGGTTGTTGATGTATTTTGAGTTAATTTTTGTGTATGGTATGGTGTGAACTCAGGGTCTACTTTTATTCTCTTGCATATCTATATCCAGTTTTCCTAGCACCATTTGTTGAACAGACTATCATCTTTCATTTAATGTACTTGACATCTTGTCCAAATCAATTGGCCATAGATGTGAGTGTCAATTTCTGGACTTTCTAGTCTATTCCATTGGTCTATTTGCTTTTCCTTATGCCATTACCACAGTGTTTTGATTAATATAACTTTGTAGTGTATTTTGAAATCAGGAATTGTGAGTCCTCCAACTTTGTTCTTTTTTCAAAATTGTTTTGGTTATTCAAGGCTCCTTGCAGTTCCATAGGAATTTGAGGATCATCCTTTCCATTACTACAAAAAAGGTTCCTGAAATTTTGGTAGGGAATGCATTGAATTTGTAGATCACTTTGTTTAACATTGACATCTTAACAATAATTGTTTTCTAACCCACAAACCTGGGATTCTTGCCATTTATTTAGGTCTTATTTAATTTCTTGCTACAGTGTTTTGTGTTTTCAGTGTACAAGTCTTTCACATCTTTCAGAAGATTTATTCCTAGACATATTATTCTTTTAGATGCTATTGTAAATAGAACTATTTACTTAATTTCTTCTTTCTATTGTTCATTGCTAGTATATAGAAATACGGTTGATTTTTGTATGTTGAACTTGCACCCCAGTACTTTCCTGAATTCACTTATTAGTTTTAGCAGTTTTTCCTTTTTTTCTTTAACAAATCAATTTTATTGACACAATTAATAAAGCATACAATTTATCCAAAGTGTACAATCAATGGTATTTGGTATAATCACATAGTTCTGTATTCATCACTTCAATCATTATTAAAGCATTTTCTTTATTTCAATAATGATACTAATAAACAAGAACCAGACAAACAAAAATATTCCTCACCTCTCAATCTCTCTGTTTACCCTGCTGTACTACTTGCTATTTCTGGCTATTGTACAATTATTTATTTATTAAACAGTTTATTGAGATATATTCACATACTCTATGATCTATCCAAAGTGTATAATCAATGGCTTTTTTTTTTAGCTTTTAAAAAGTCCTTTATTGTAAAATTGTAAATTAAATAGAAAAATAGATTGAAAGAAATTACAAATTTTAAACAAGAGTACAAGGCCAGGTTAGACTTAATATAATCAATTATAAAAACTAGGTAGAATAGCAACCAACATTTATAAATGTAAATAATAATTCAAATATAATCAAAATTAATTATAACATAATTCTAATTTTTATATTACAGCTCTAATTATTGGATATAATCATCGCTAAGAATGAAATAAACTATTCATTTAGTTATTTAGTTACCATTTAAGCAATAATTCTTTCTAATGAAATTCACATTTGGGAATTTTTCACATCTTATTGGAATGAATTATAACAGATAACAATTTGCCAACTCATAATTTTATAAAGGCTGAAAAACTCAAAATCATGTTCAACAATAGTCATGCTAAATCATTATATATCCAGATGCATTATTTTAATTAAAGAGTATGAATAATAAATGGTTAACAAAAAAGGAGGTACTCAAAAATATATCTCTTCTCCAGCCCTCCTCAAATAAAAGCAAGTGTTTATTTTGTATGAAAAAATTACAGAATACTGATCACAGGAACAATTTGCCAGTTGCACTGAGTTATTATTGTTCATATACTATAATGTTATTTTACATTTATCTGGTCTATTCCAACTCTTTTTTGGTTATTATTTGCATGGAATACCTTTTTCCAACCTTTCACTTTTAACTTGGTTGTATCTTTACATATGAGGTGGGTCTCTTGTAGACAACATACAGATAGCTCATATATTTTTGTATCCATTCTGTCTGTCTATGTCTTGATTGGGGAGTTCGAGCCATTAACATTCAGCATTATTACTGTAAAGGTGTCATTTACTTCATCCATTTTGTTCTTCAGCTCTCTTTTGTCATATCATTCCCTTGTCTGTCTACTTATCCTTTAGTTTATCCTTCCTAATAATCTTCATTTCTAAATCCTTCTCCAAATCTCGTGCCCTTGTTTTTTCCTTTCATGTTGCAGCAATCCCTTTAGTATCTCTTGTAAATCTGTTTTTTTGTTAACATATTCGATCAGGTTTGTCTGTCTGTGAAGACTTGGAACTCACCCTCATTTTTGAAGGACAGCTTTGCTGGATACAGAATTCTTGGCTGGCAGTTTTTCTCTTTCAGTACCTTAAATACATCGTACCACTTTCTTCTCTCCTCCATGGTTTCTGATGAGAGGTTGGCACTTAATCTTATTGAGTTTCCCTTGTAATGTGATGCTTTGCTTTTCTCTTGCTGCTTTCAGAATCCTCTCGTTATCTCTGATATTTGTCATTCTGAATAGTAGGTGTCTTGTGGTAGGTCTATTCAGACTTATTCTGTTTGGGGTGCATTGTACTTCTTGGATATTTATGTCCTTCATAAGGGTTGGGAAGTTTTTGGTCATTATTTCCTCAAATAGTCTTTCTGCCCTTTTCCATTCTTTTCTCCTTCTGGGACACCAGAAGTTAGCTTTTCCAATTCAACAAAGAATGCTGTAGTAATTTTTTTTGGGGGGGGATTGCATTAAATTTGTAAATCAGTTTGGGTAGGATAGAAATCTTAATGATGTTTAGTCTTCCTATTCATGAACAGGGAGTATTCTTCCATTAATTTAGGTCTTCTTTGATTTCCTTTAACAATGTTGTATAGTTTTCTGTGTACAAGTCATTTGCATCTTTACTTAAATTTATTCCTAGGTATTTGCTTCTTTTATATGCTAATGTAAATGGAGTTTTTTCTTGATTTCCTCCTCAGATTGCTCATTTTTGTTGTACAGAAATGCTACTGATTTTTGCACATTGATCTTATAACCTGTAACTTTACTGAACTCATATATAAGTTCAAGAATCTTTGTTGTAGATTCCTCAGGGCTTTCTGTGTATAGGATCATGTTGTCTGTAAATAGTGAAATTTTTACTTCTTCCTTTCCAATTTGGACGCCTCATATTTTTTTCTTGCCTAAGTGCTCGAGGAAGTACTTCTAATAAAACGTTAAATAAGAGCGGTGACAAGTGGGCATCCTTGTCTTTTTAAAGATCTTAGAGGGAAAGCTTTTAGGATTTCACCATTGAATATGATGTTAGCTGTTGGTTTTCCATAGATAGCATTTATCATGTTCAGAAAGTTTCCTTATATTCCTATCTTTTTAAGTGTTTTTTTTAATCAGGAAAGGGTGCTGTATTTTGTTGAATGCTTTTTCTGCATCTATGGAGATGATCATGTGATTTTTTTCCCTTTCAATCTGTTTATGTGGTGTATTGCATTGATTGATTTCTTATGTTGAACCATCCTTGCTTACCAGGGATGAAACCCAGTTTGTCATGTTGTATAATTCATTTGCTGTGTTGTTGAATATGATTAGCAATGATTTTGTTGAGGATTTTAGTATCTACGTTCATTAGAGTGATTGGTCTATAGTTTTCCTTTCTAATGGCTTCTTTGTTTGGCTTTGGTATTAGAGTGATGTTGGCATCATAGAATGAATTAGGCAATGTTCCCTCCACTTCTATTTTTTGGAAGAGTTTAAGCTATATTGGTGTTAGTTCTCTCTGGAATGTTTGGTAGGATTCAACTGTGAAGCTGTCTGGTCCTGGGTTCTTCTTCGTTGGGAGGTTTTTGATCACTAATTCTATCGCATTACTTGTAATTGGTCTGTTGATTTCACAAAGTTCTTCTTTCATCAATGGAGGCTACTTGTGTGTTTCTAGGAATTTGTCCATTTCCTCTAAATTATCCATCTTGTTGGCATACAATTTTTCAAACTATCCTCTTATGATACTCTTTATTTCTGTGGGGTCAGTGGTGATATCCCCTTCCCCATTTTTTATTTTATGTATTTGCAACTTCTATTTTTCTTTTTTTAATCTAGCTAAGGATTTGTCAATTTTATTAATCTTCTCAAAGAACCAGCTTTTCGTTTTGTTTATTTTTTCTAGTGCTTTCTTATTTTCAATTTCAATTAGCTCTCCCCTAATCTTTGTTATTTCCTTCTTTCTACTTGTTTTTGGGGTTAGTTTGATGTTAAACATAAGTCATGGATTCTCCGCAGTTCAGCAAAACTGCAGGGCATCCTCTATTCCATTTCAAAGTCTGAGAGTCATTTTCAAGATGATGGTTTCTTCTCCTTGGGGCCACATGGGAACCCACCCTTTCCACAGGCTTGCCCAACAGCCATTTTCTTGGTTCCACCCTCATCAAGCATCTGGGTGTCGACCAAGTTTCAGACCTCACCCTCCAAGCGGGT
>PVKH010028213.1:0-12883 GCA_004027955.1 Chaetophractus vellerosus
CCTACAAAGAAAAGTAACAGAGCTTATGGGAATGAAAGGCACAATAGATGAGATTTTAAATATTTTAGAGGCATGTAACAGCAGATTTGAATTGATGGAAGATAGAATTAGTGACTTGGAGGACCGGGCATCTGAACTTGAAAAGACAGGATAGAAAGGGAAAAAATGGAAAAAAAAATGGAACAGGGAATTGAATGACAATGCATAATGCACAAACAGCATTATCAGTTTCCCAAAAGGAGAAGAGAAGGGAAAGGGGGCAGAAAGATATTTGAGGAAATGACTGAAAACTTCCCAGCCCTTATGAAAGACATAAATACCAATATCCAAAAAGGACAATGCACCCCCAAAAGAATAAATCTGAATAGATCTACTCTGAGACCCCTACTATTCAGAATCTGAAAATAAAGATAAAGAGAGGATTCTGAAAGCAGCAAGAGAAAAGCAATGCATCACATGCAAGGGAACCTCAATAAGACTAAATGCCTATCTTTCATCAGAAACCACGGAGACAAGAAGAAAGTGGTATGATGTATTTGAAGTATTAAAAGAGAAATCGTGACAGTCAAGAATTCTGTATCCTGAAAAACTGTCCTTCAATAATAAGGGTGAGTTTAAAATCTTCACAGACAAACAAAAACTTAGAAAGTTTGTTACTAAAAGACCAGATTTACAAGAGATACTAAAGGGAGTGCTACAACATGAAAGGAAAAAAACAAGGGTGAGTGACTTGGAGAAGAGTGTAGAAATGAAAATTATTAGTAAGAGTAACTTAAAGAGTAAAAAGGCAGACAGTAGTAAGATATGACAACAGAACGCCAAAGGATAAAATGGACGAAGTGAGTAATGTCTCTACAGTAATAACATTGAATATTAATGGATGGCATTCCTCAATCAAAATACATAGATTGATAGAATGGATTTTAAAAATGAGCTATCTGCCTTACTGTCTACAAGAGATTCACCTCAGATGTAAAGACACAATCAAGTTGAAAGTGAAAATTTTGAAAAAAATATTCCATGCAAATAGTAACTAAACAAAGATCTAGAGTAGCAATACTAATATTGGACAAAACAGATTTTAAATGCAAAACTGTTAAAAGAAATGAACAAGGTCATTATATATATATATATTTAAAGGAGCAATTTATCAAGAAGAAATAATTACAATAAATATTTATGCACCTAACCTGGGTGCCCCAAGATACATGAGGCACATACTGTCAAAGCTGAAGGGAGAAATAGATGCCTCTACAATAATAGTTGGAGACTTCAATACACCACTTTCAGCATTGGATAGAACATTTGGGCAAAGGATAAATAAGGAAAAAGAGAGCTTGACTACTTTGATAAGTGAACTAGACTTAACAGACATTTATAGAGCATTACACCCCAAAACAGCAGAATATACATTCTTTTCAAGTGATCGTGGATCTTTCTCCAGATAGACCATATGTTGGGTCACAAGACAGGTCTCAATAAATTTAAAAAGATTGAACTTATACAAAGAACTTTTCTGAACATAATTGAATGAATTTGGAAATCAATAATGGATGGAAAAGGGGGAAATTTACAAATATAGAGAGATTAAACAACACACTCTTAAATAATCAATGGGTCAAAGAAGAAATTGCCAGAGAAATCAGTAAGTATCTTGACATGAATGAAAAAGAGAACACAATATAACAAAACCTATGGTATATAGCAGAGGTACCTCTGAGAGGGAAATTTATAGCCCTCAATGCTTACATTAAAACAAAAAAAGAAAGTGCTAAATTCAAAGATCTAACTGCACACTTGGAGGACCTAGAAAAGGAACAGCAAACTAGCCCCAAACCAAGCCAAAGGAAAGAAATGATAAAGATCAGAGCAGAAATAAATGAAATTGAGAACAAAAACAAACAAACAAACAAAAAAAAAAACAATCAGCAAAAAACAAAAGTTGGTTCTTCAAGGAGATCAACAAAATCAGCAAGCCCTTAGCTAGACTGACAAAAAGAGAGAAGATGCAAATAAATAAAATCTGAAAAGAGAGGAGGGACATTACCACTGACACCACAGAAATAAAAAAGATCATAGGAGGATGCTATGAAGAACTGTGCAACAACAAACTAGACAACGTAGATGAAATGGACAAATTCCTAGAGAAACACAAACAACCTACACTGACACTAAAAGAAATAGAAGACCTCAACAAACCAATCATGGGCAAATAGATTGAAACAGTCATCAAAGCCTCTCAAAAAATGAAAATCACAGACCAATTTCTCTAATGAATATAGATGCAAAAATCCTCAAAATACTTGTAAACTGAGTCCAAAAGCACAGAAGAATTTTACACCATGATCAACTGGATTTCACCCCGGGATTGTAAGGGTAGTTCAACACATGAAAATCAATTAGTGTAATAAAAAAAAAAACATTAATAAATTGAATAAGAAAAATCACATGATCCTCTCAATTGATACAGAAAAGGCATTTGACAAAATACAATATCCTTTCTTGATAAGAACACTCCAAAAGATAGGAATAGAAGGAAGCTTTCTCAATATGGTAAAGTGCATATATGAAAAACCCACAGCTAGCATTGTACTCAACAGTGACAGACTGAAAACTTTCCTGCTGAGATTGGGAACAAGACAAGGGTGACTACTGTTACCACTAGATGTTCTAGCTAGAGCAATTAGGCAAGAAAAATAAATAAAAGGCACTCAAATAGGTAATGAAGAAGTAAGACTTCACTACTCACTGATGATATGATCCTATATATATCTAGAAAATCCCACCAAAAAATCCACAACAAAGCTGCTAGAACTAATAGACAAGTTAAGAGAAAATTCAAAACAGGCACATATTTATTAACTGGCAAAAACATCTTTAGAAATGCTGGTATAAATTAATTATTCCATTAGGAATACTATGTTTTGTAAAAAGGGTTAAGTGTAAAAGTTTCTTCACCATTTTGTTCTTTTATTTCATTTTAAAATGTCTGTCAATATGCTTATGCCATGCAAACCATATTCTTTCATATATATGAGAAGGATTCCATGTGCCAGACACCACAATGTGCACTAAGTAGTACCTAAAACATGATAGCAAACATGGTTGATACCATGAAAACATGGTTGATATTCTTGGATCAAATTGGAGTTTAAAAAGTCTCCAGGTGATATTTACCCAGTAGATATTAAGGTTATTTCTTTGAGTCTTTTTTTTTTTTAATACATCCCCCCCTTTTTGCTTGTTCTTGCTGTATTCATTTTTCTCTGTGTTCCTCTGTGTCCGCTTGTCTCCCCCTGCTGGGGCGACCTGCCAAGTGAGCTCACCGGCGTGGCAGCCCGCCTGCTCTTGGGGGCTCGCCCTTGCTCGCGGGGGCTTGTCTTTGCCCGTGGGGGCTTGCCCCCTTGTCCACCCGCGGGAGCTTACCTTTGCCTGTGGCAGCGTGCCCTGCCCACGTTGGCAGCGTGCTCTGCCCGCATTGGCTTGCCTTCTCGAGGCGGTCCACCCGTTAGAGGCGGCCTGGGGACTGAACCCGGGGCCTCCCATGTGGTAAACCGGCGCCCTACCAACCGGGCTATACAGCCGGTCCTCTTTGACTCTTGATGACTCAAGAAGATAAAATGAGAAACAATTTTATTTTTCAACTGAGCAAGTCCTGGCCTGGAAATATTTCCTCTAATTTCTTCCTGAAATGAATAGATCGGGTTTTTTTTTTTTTTAGCTTATATCATTTCTCCCATACTTTATCTTAGACAACTAAAAGAAGCCAGTCAATCCTTATAACATTCTGCCTGTAAATTTCCTTCATAAGATCCCTAAATTTGTTAAGTACTCTTTTTTATCCTCCACATTACCACAGGCAATGGTTTTGCTAATTTTTCTGCTAGTACATTTCTTTGGTCCTGTTTTCTCCAGCCTCCAGTTAAAATCTCTTTCCTGTTGCTGTTTTTTGTTTGTTTGTTTGTTTTATTTTCTCATTCTCCATTAACAATTTCTTTGAGACCCTTCCCTATCTCAGACTGAGGGTAGGGATGTTGTAGGAACATGCCCTGAAGGATCTTACAGCACACACTTGAAATCTGAGGACATTCTTTATTTGGTAGCACCCTTGATTTGGTGTTTGCTAAGTCCATTTCTTACTTTGATAGCCCTTTGTCATTTGGAGAGGTGGGGATGAGAAGCCATTTTGCTTTTAAATCAAGCTAGTCCTGCTTTATAGTACTCTCTTTTTAACTTATATCTCTCTGTCCATATTTTATTATACACAGCTAAAAATCTTCTTCCTGAAGGTCTCCTTAGCCAAATTCATAGTTTGTCCACAACTGCACATAATATGTTGTCCACAATATGTCAAGTGACAGTTCTGCCAAACTTTTTGACACTAAATGGTCACCTTTTGTCCAGCCTTCATAAAAATTTCCTCAATACACTTCAAGCCCTTATCAACAGACTCCTCAGTGTTCTTCCTGCATTCACTAATCGTGTCTTCATGGCATTTACAGCTTCTGTACAACTAACCCCAAAGTCAGGGTCACATATTTAGGTTTTAGCTACATCAGCGGCCTACTTCCAGGTACAAAAATCATTTTATGGTTATTCATTGCTGTATAGAAAGTCACCTCAACAGTAATTGTGTAAAACAACTTTTTTGTAAAACCATTTTACTCTTTTTGGGTCAGCAAATCAAGTAGATCACAGCGAGGATGTCTTGAAACCTGAGGCAGGCTGGAATCTGTTCCACAATGGCTAAGACTTTAGCTGGGGTAGCCAAATGGCTGGAAGTGGCTGGTATATTTCAACGGGTGCTGTGTGCCTTGAGGGCCAGCCCTAGCTGTTGGATGGCCTTAGCCTCCCTCTCCTGTGATGCCAGCAACCAGGTTGATAAAGAAATTGCTTGGATCCATGAGCCTCAAGCATAAAGAAGACACTTAAACAACTGGCCTCATTCAAGACTTATTATTTGTGTTTCATGCAAAAATCAATGAAACTCAAAGTGGTCTCCTGCATTCCCAAGACTTTGGATTTATGGCAATATCAGGTCAATGCTGATTCTAACTGATGAATGAGACTAGAACTACTACATTTGCCTATCTGGGCTCCACTGACTGTAAAGAAGAATTAGAAATTCTGCAGGAGGTATCTTGACTACTCTTCCACACAGCCAGGATGAAACTAGATTTGCATGCAGATATTGACTATTCTCCAATATAAAAACACTAGCAGAATAAAATTCAATTTATCCTTGCAGTCACTATTTGATGGTATTAAAAAAAACAATGTGGGAAGCAGATGTGACTCAAGCATTTAAGTACCCTAATAGCACATGAGAGGTCCTGGGTTCAGTTCCTGGTGTCTCCTAGACAGGATGAGCAGGACAGGAGGCTGACACAATGAGCTATCATGGCAAGCTGATGCAACAAGATGATGCAATAAGGAGACACAAAGAGGATACACAATGAGAGACACAGCAAAGCAGGGAGCAGAGATGGCTCAAGCAATTGGGCATCCTCTCTCCCACATGGGAGGTCCTAGATTCAGTTCCCAGTGCCTCCTAAAGAGAAGACGAGCAGACAGAAAAAGCACACAATGAATGGACCAGAGAGCAGACAGCAAGCACAAACAATGGGGCGGGCGGAGAAATAAGTAAAATAAATAAATCTTTTTTTAAAAAAAAACAATGTTACCCTTAAAAGATAAATTTAAAATATGTCAAGACTAGGAAAGAGAGAAAATATACATTTATATATAAGTAAAATGTTAATCCATCAAAATTTTGCACTTAGGTTATGTTTTAGTTTCCCAGACTGCTTAAAGCAAATACCACAACCTGGTTCAACTTGGACAATGGTAACTTATTAGTTTACAGCTTTGAGGCCGAGAAAATGTCCAAATCAAGACATCATCCAGGCAATGCTTTCTTCCCAAAGACTGTCTGCCAGCAATCCTTGGCTCCTCTGCCACGTGGTGACAACTGCTCGTCTCTCCCTTTTCTTTTGGGTTTCCTTGATTTCAGTTTCTGACTTTGGTAGGGTTTTTTCCTCTGGCTGTATCCATTCTGTTTATAAAGAACTCCAATAATAGGATTAAGTCCCATCCTGAATGAGGTGGGACACACCTTAATTGAGGTAGTCTCATCAAAACTTCCTACTTCCAATGGGTTCACACCCACAGAAATGGATTAGACTTAAGAACATGTTTTTCGGGGGGTACATACAGCTTCAAACCACCACAGGTTAGTAAGGCAAATTTGGCCAATTCTTCCACAAAGCTGTGTCACTATAGCCTGTACCTGAGGGTCAGAGATGGTCCTTATGGTGGGAAACAAAATGAGGATTCTGCTACTGCTAGACAAACAGTCACAACAAGGTGAATGGTGGCATGAGCAATGTGGTTAATGAGTCGACGGTGTCATCGGAAGGGGGTTTGGGCATGTCAAAGAGAGGTGCAGTATGTTATGTCCAGAGGTGGCTCATGAACGGCAGCCATAAGAGAAGGAATAAACCCTATGGTTTATTTAGAGAACGAATTTCTAATGACAGTTTTGTGGCTATTAGCAAACAATTTACTGTATGAATGAAACTCCTTTATTATTTTGACACACTTGCCAAATTGTCCCTTAACAGATACAGGTGAATCAAATCACCTCGAGGTTTGAACAGAACAAGGAAGTTTCCCAGGGCAGCGTAAGAACCAGGCAACCAAGGTTCTAGTCCTGCCTCCACACTTAACTGGCCCTTGGACAGATCGTCTTTAGACCTCGGTTTTCTCAACCACCATAGGAATTGGCTAGGCCAGATGATTTGTTGTTTCTCCTTCCACACTAATTACAGCAGATTTTTTATCTCTGTACCAACTCTAGTTAACTGTGTCAACTAGAATCACTGTGCTAAGAAGAATCGTAGGTGGGGTGTTTGCTAGGAGTACAGGAGAAGGGCAGAGTTTCAAGGCTGCTTAGCATTTGCCCTTTCCTGCCTAGACAAAATAGACACTCTAATAAATGCTTGATGAATGAGTGAACAATTCCATAGCTGTTGGACATGTGTTCTCAGGTCTCATAAAATACAATGTACAGCCACTGTAAAATGCCGTTATTCTAGAGCTTTCCCAGTGGCCATGCTGTTACTGGTTGTTTACAAAGCACAGCGAATGCATGAACAACATTGTTCCTGACTAGTTCTATCATCTTTATGTTTCTGCAATGAGAAGTAATTGAAGAAGCATAAGCTTACCTGTGAGATAGGCAGGCTATTCCATTACTAGAAAATGATATAATTCACCCTGAGGAAAAAAAAATTCTTATTGTCTATGATTGTTAACATCTTTTTACCTGCCAGTGTTGCCTCATTGAGCCAACCTATGGACCAAGTGTTATTCCGATTATAAAATATTATTACCAAAGAGATTCCATGAGCAAGTTGATCCATCATATAAACACTAGAGAGAATTTTCTGAAGACATTAAAGATATGATTTTAAATGCCCCTTTTGTCTAGAATTCTTTTAAGAAAACTAGTCTTCCATTGCTCTTACAAAACCACCAACTTCTAAGGGAGGATAGGAGTCCCTCTGCAGCCCCTCCCAACTCCAGGACTGTAAAGTTTTGAGGCAATCCCCATCTTCTAAGTGTAAGATGTCCTTCTGTAACTGTCACCAGTAAACCGAGTGTAAACTGGACAGGTTGAAGCTGACAGAGGTGTGTCATCAGTCTTTGCATTTGTATTTGAATTGCATGAATAAAGCAGAAAGAATATCTGAAGAGAGTAGCATATAAATATACTAACACCTGGGTTGGGCTACACCAAATAATCCATATAAAACTGACAGTGGGTCCCTCTGTTTTCTAACACAAGCCTTAAGAAGATGTAATTTATTCTATTTCTATTTTTTCACCCCAATATCCACTGATATACATACTGCAAGTCAGGAAAGCATAAAAGAGACGGTACAGACACTAAGGTAGGAGAGTATAAGTGTTTTACACATTACAGAAAGACACATGCCCGCTCCTCGGCACTATTTCCAGGAGCACAATTGTCCAGTATGGACAGTAAATGCTCTGGGAGCCCAGGCGGCACCAGCACGGGATGGAGTGGTCCACAGGGCAGAGTTCACGGGCGGGCACCGGACTTGTTCAACTGCACAGGGCCCCGTGCTGAAAAGGGTCCTGTGTGTAAAATAACGCTCTGCTCTCATCATTTTGAAACTCCTAATAATCTTGAACAAGGAGCCCTACATTTTCATTTTGCACTGAGGCCCACAAATTATGTAGCCAGTCCTGGATTTTAACAAGCTTTTAACGTATGGGGTAGGATTTGGAGACTTGAACAGGTAATTTCAAACTAGGAGTGCTTAAAGAAAGGGGAAGACAGTACATTTTCCACAAAAATAAGAGAGGAGGTAGATTGAGTCCAAAAACCACAATGATATACCATTTCACACCCACTTGAATGACTATTATAAAAAAAAAACACACAGAAAAAAGCAAGTGTTGGTGAGGATGTGGAGAAGTTAGAACCCTGTACATTGCTGACAGGAATTGAAAATGTACTGCCATTGTGGAAAACGGTTTGGCACAGATACAAAAGAACCAATACTGCAAGTTTCAACTGATATAAGGTATCTAGAATAGATAAATTCATAGAGACAGCAGGGACAGTGGAGGTCACCCAGGACTGAGATGAGGAATGGATGGGAAGTTATCTATACGGATGGTGACAATGTTCTGGAAATCACTGTGGTGGTGGTTAAATGACATTGTGAATATATTTAATGTCACTAAACTCTATATTTAAAAATGGTTAAAATGGTAAAAAGAAAAATTGTAACATAGGTTGAGTCCAACCTAAAATGCAAGGTTAAAGAAGTTGGACTGTTGAGATTTTTGAGACGGTAAATAAAATCCGTTTTTAAGGTGGACTAATCTAGCAGTGGCCCATCAGATGGGTCAGAGTGAGAAACAAGAGGGGATAGCAAAGATATAAAGAGCTGGTTTGAGAGCTGTTGTTAAAAATATAAATGTAGGAGTCATGCTCATAGAATGATTGCTAAAACTAAATGAAAGCACACAGAAAAAGAAAAAAGATCTGGAGTCGAGGTAATGGGCCCATTTCTCACCATCACATCACATCCAAGTCCAGCTGCAGGTACGAGGACATCTGCTTCCCACTCACTCCCAATGTTTCTTCCACTGAACCTGCCTTAAACTGGACACTCCATGAGTTCAGGGCCTGTACTTTCCCAGAGTTTCAGGGCCAGGAAGGTGCTAAACCAGGGCTAAAATTTACATCTTTTCATTCCTATTCCAATGACTTTATACTAACCTATATTGTCACATTAAAAAAAAAAAAAAAGAAGAGGCATATTGGCATATTTTTTAAAATGCTAGATACCTACAAAAAAATTTTCTATAGTTATGGAAATCTTATATGCAGTTTGTTGAAGGAATGAATACCAATTAAAGAAATACTCCTTTTGGCCAAGAATGCAACCCTAGTGCACTTCAACAGATGACATTTATCTGACACTTACTATGTGCCAGGCTCTGCATTCTCACCTCAAAGCTCTGAGAGCAGCTCTGGGTGACTGGTGAGTTTCCCAAGTTCAAGATCTAGTAAGTGTCCCTCTATGGGCTGTATGTACTCTTTCGGCACTCTTTTCCACCACCGTCTTCGGTAGTCTTTTCCTGTGTCCCTTCCAAACTTCTCTGAGAGAGAAAAAAGAGAGGGACACTGTCAGCCATAAATAAGAAGGGGGCATGCCGTTCTCGCACTCACTGGTTCCCTTAATGATCTACCACGGCGCCAGGACCGAGCTCCCCTCTGGGAGTGCCTCAGTGGACCTCAAAGGGGACCCAAATGGCTGGCGCTAGCTCAGAGCTGAGAGCAAAGCGCTAGGCAGGGCAGAGCTAATGGAGCCTCAGGGGAGCCCAGAAAGGCTTCGCCGAGGCAATGGCCTCTGAGCGGTGTCTAGAAGGACTTTCCAGACAAAGAAAGGAGAAAGTGTCCACAGGCAGGGCGAGTTACGGGAAGTATTCCTGTGGGTGGGAAACGAGGTCAGTGTCGTAGAAGCACAGGATTCAGTCACAGGAGAGGGGCCCATGCTGTGAAGAGCCTTCGGAGTCAAAACAAGGGGCTTAGACTCTATCCTAAGGGCACCAGGAGCCAGCAGGTGCTTTTGAGCAGCAAAGTAAAATGAGCTTCTGTTGTAGGACTACAACTGGCAGGCTGCAGTCAAGTGAAAACTAAGAAAGGACTGAACTTGAGTGGAAAGATAACGTTTCCTGTTTTATGTCAGTCATAAATAGAAGTCACGATAATCTAGCAAATGCTCTAATACAACTATGTGACCATCAATGTAAAAGACAAAGCCACGCCACTGCCCTCCCAGAGTCAACACAGGTCCTCTTTCTTTAAGAGCCTTCATCTATTCATTCACTCAACACATTTTGATTGAGCTCCCACTGTGAGAAGGCAACTTGCCAGGTGTCAGGGCCTTGAGGTAAGCACTGGTTGTGGGGCAGGCTCATTGGAAGCAACAGGTAACATGATCTGTTCAAAAAGGCAAAGAAAATGCAGAAAAGAAAGCAACTGTCAAATTAAACAAGAGAGGAGAGAATAACTCCTAAGAGAGAGAAAGTGAAAATGAGGTTTCAGCTTAAGAAAACAAGCATGTGTTGTAAGTAACCATTTCATTAAAAGTGCACAAAACTGTGGATGTTCTCTCTCAGGAACTGCATACTGTGGGCTAAGCTTAAGTATACTGGTCTCCCTGGTGAATTCTTCTCATTACTTCTCTTGAAAGATCTGCTGAAAGGGTAATTTGGATTTAGTGCTCACAATCCAATCATTTCACTTTTAATCTTCCCTGCTTAGAATTTTTAAAATATGATGCAGATATAATCCAAAAGAGAAGGGATGGGCTCAAAATGAGATGATTTCAACTCCTTGAATATTTTTGGGACCCAAAAGTATGCAATATCTAGACTGTAGTTTCTTTGCTTCTGATAGATGTGGGTGGGGTTCTGGCCAGTTTATAAATCATCGCACATTATTAATTGCAGGAAATAACTAAAGGGCAGCATAGGAAAGATAATCTATACCTCACCCTCCCGAATGCCTTGGACCTTTATGTGACTTTAACAAAGTCTCTTCATCCAATTAAGCTTTTCTTTTGCTGTAATTCCCCAAAAGGACAAGGGTTTGGGGTCGTTTGTCCAGAGCAAAAAGAAATAAATTATTTGGAAGAAAAAAGTCTGGAAAATGAAAAAAGTATTTAATCACAGGAATGTGAATTTACAAAATAATTTTTCAAGGATGTGAGTCTGAAAAATTACTTGTAATCAGTCCTTTTCATGCAGTTAAACTGCCACAATATGGTTTGTGGCATTAACAACAACAAAAGCAAATAAAACACAAAATGACACAAAACACACAACCAAGCACAGCCTTTCAGACAGTATTATTTCTAGAAGTAATTGAATCCGCCCTGATTTTCTGGGACCTAGACACATTGATTCCTGATTAATTTAATTGAGTACCCCATTAAGAGAGCTGCTAAGAAATCCAGTAGAAAAAGGAATATTTCACATCTAATGTAGGCCCACACTACATAAAGTAGTTTTAAATTATGCTGATTTGAAACTGAATTTCAACTTATGTTTACAGTGTCCTTCCCCCTCCTCCCCTCTCCCCCCAAAAAATCCAAAGGATTTAAAGTTTCTTTTTCAGATTCTAAAGAAATGACCACTTAGTCTGGTGGAGATGAGAAAATGAATTTTATTAGTGTTTGAGACTAACAATTTATCCAAAGGAAATTAGCAGTGTAGGACATTCACTGGACAAATATCACATTCCTTGAAATAATTTTGACATTTTAATGCATTCTCACCATGAAGTATTTCCTTATAAGTCACTAAACCAGACCCCGTCTTAACAATTATTTCATTAGAGAAAACTTCAAGACCCTTAGAAATTCCTATGATAAAACTAACAGGAAGGAACAAAACAAATGAAATACTGGGGGGAAAGTGGTCTAAAACATAGTGTAGAGTTAAGTCATTCATTGAATGAGCACACATCATTTGTGAGATTAAAAGCTCACAGTGAATTTCTTCATACCCTTTCTGTGAATACTAAGGGAAAAAAATGAATTCAAAAGATTTCTAGAAATTAGTCCCACTTTTGTGATTTTTATCTAATCCCTTGGGTCTATTTCAAAGTAAAGGCGAACAGCTAGACTCTTAATCATCAGGATACTGGCCTACACGTTTTGTTTTTTGTTTTTTTTAAGATAATTCACCTTCATTCCATAAAAAAATGGAAGTGCTCTAATCTGGAGTGCTTCTCTCTGGCTTGCATTAACCCCTCTTCCGTGTGCTCAGCCACTGTCGAGAAGTTTGAGTTCTTTGAATCTCTCATTTCAAGCTGTCCGCATCTGCTCTCATTCCAGTCAATTGTTCTTTGATTGCAAGAAGCTAAAGGGAATATTGGCCTATTGCAATGTCACTATCTGGGGAAAAACAAAAACAAAACCAAAAACAAAAAAAAACCTTATGAGAGTTGTGAATACCAAAACTTCACCTATACTTAATAAAGGAAATCCATTCATTTATCTATAGAGTAAACGAAAGATGAGATGAAGTAATGAAAGGTTTTTTTACCAGTCTTTCTAAAGTGTAGGATCATCACTGATCTCATGAACTGATAGATCAAAAAGATGTTCTCCCTGGTACTCATTGATCTCAACTGCAGTTTTTTTTTTTCAACTATGTCCTAATCATCTTGCTCCCAACAAGAATCCGGTGTTTTGAGCCTCCTTTGTGTTTTGTAACTGCATTGATTAGCAAAACTTTAGGCCGACCCTGTTCCCTGATGATGGTGGTTATG
>PVKH010028214.1:0-12952 GCA_004027955.1 Chaetophractus vellerosus
TTTTTTTTTTTTTAAGGTACTGTGTCCTGGGGATTAAACCTGGGACCTTGTATATGGGAAGCTGGCACTCAACCACTGAGCCACATCGGATCGCCTGAGTTGTTTTTTGTTTGTTTGTTTGCTTGTTGTTTGTTTTTGTTTTTTTAGGAGCCTTACAGCACTAGAAACTGAACCTGGGACCTCCCATGTGGGAAGCAGGAGCTCAACCACTTGAGCCACATCTGCTCCTCTAAATGACATTTTTTAAAAGTTACACTTACCTCAAAGCTTGTAACAGCCAGTTGAGATAAACCATCTACATATGGTCCCAAAACTTTATGCTCTCGAACTTTAAGAGACTGCCTACTCCTTCAGGAGGAAGAAAAAAGGAATGAATGAATCAGACCAAACTTGGAAGCTTTCCTTTCTTTTTAAGTACTCAGAAATCAAGATCGCAAATTCAAAAGAATTTTTTTTAATGAACGGAAAAATTCTAAAAGCTACTTTATTTGGACTGGCAAAATAGCATTCCATATGAGGAATGTCTTATACTCTGATTTCTATTTAAAGTAACTTACTATTTTAAAAATTCTATCTCTAGTCTCAAACTAAACAACCAGAACTACAGAATACTAGGTTAGGCTAACTTGCTTTAGCAGCTGAACTTCAAAAAACTGAATTACAGCACATGGGGGAGGAGGGGCACGGGAAGCAAAGACCATAGTCAAATTGCATTTAATATTAAGCCTATTTTATAAATAAGCAAATTCTCAGTAAATAATGTCGTGACATTTTTGAGCAAGTAGTGAACAATATTAAGATGTTTTAACTTTAATTTACTTCTTCAAGTATATACTATTTATGCTGCTTCTATAATGACAATTTTATATAGAAAATGATATTATAGTACAGTGGCTGTTTGTAGTTGACGTTTTTGCTGTATTTAAAATTGGCCTGGCTGGTGAACATACAATTGCAATTAAAGGCAAAGCTGCGTATATTATGGCCATATTGTGGATGTCATCCCTTTTTATGACATCAGATATTAATCTCCTTTCAAATTAAGAGTCAATGCTTGGCATCAAATAAGTAAAAGAAAATGAAGACTCACTGAGTACTTCCCAAAGTGCTAGCATTGTTCCCCAAACACATGCCACGATTATCCCATTTAATCTCACAGTAAATCTACAAAGTAAGTTTTACTAACTTTATTTTAAGGATGAAAAGGTCAATGTAATGATAAGAGAGTGGACAACTCATGCTTATTCACTGTGGGTGGGAATGCAGAATGGTACAGCTGCTGTGGAAGTCTGCTTGGCTGTTCCTAAGGAAATTAGGTATAGATCTACCATGTGACCCTGCAATACCACTGCTAGGTAAATACCCAGAAGAACGGAGAGCAGTGACACAAACAGACTTCTGCACACCGATGTTCATAGCAACATTATTCACAATTGCCAAAAGATGGAAACAACCCAGGTGTCCATCAACTGACGAATGGATAAACAAACTGTGGTGTATACACATGATGGAATATTATGCAGCTGTAATAAGAAATGAAGTGGTGAAGCATATGAAAACATGGATGTACCTGGGGGACGTTACGTTGAGCGAAGGAAGCCAGACACAAAAGGACAAATACTGTATGATTGTGCTATTATGAACTAAATATATTGTGTAAACTCACGGAGTTAATTAGGTCACCAGAAAATAAAATGAAGGTAGAGAATGGAAAGCTGAGGGTTAACATGCACAGAATTGGTAAAAAAAAAAAAAAAAAAAGTTGTTTGTAAATATTTAGAAATGAATAGAAATGATGAAAGCTCATCATTGAATTTGTAATTAGTAGTGCTAATACATAGGTATGATAGCGGTTTGTTATTGGAGTAATGAAAATGTTCAAATATTGATTGAAGTGATGAATGCACAACTCTGTGCTCATTATATTACCTGGAAAAGTGAGGCTACTCATACACACATACACACATGAGACAGATTGGAAACACAGGATCAAAATGCACCAAAATGGTGGGATTATAGGTCATTTTAGTTTTTTCTTATGCTCTTCTTGAATTTTTCTATAATGATATATTGTTTTTTAATCAGGGGGAAAAAAAAGCTTAATTTTAAAAATGTAAATGGCTCTCTACTACAAATCTAGTTTTAAAAAAATACAGACCCTGGGTTTTACCCTGGGTCTACTGAATCATAGTCTCTCAGTGGGGCTCAGTCCAGTGTATGCTTAAAAAGCACCTCACCTGGTTTCAAAGCACAGCCAGAGAGCTACCTGCTAGGCTAGGTTGTTTCAATTTGTCAACCACTTTCCCTCCAAGATAGAGGTGCCGCTTCCCAATATAAGTGGAAGGAACAAGTACAATTCTTAAATCAATTTTTTGGAATAGTCCCTCGTGGCAAAAAGAATACCAAAAGTAAAAACATCTTTATAAAATGGCATGCTAGCAATATACAGGATAAACCGACCGGCTTTGAAAAGCTGAATGATTTCTCAGTAAATGACCGAAAGGACTTAACTAAATTTGCAACTGGCCAATTTTAACTTTAGGATGATTTAACATTGTCACCCTGCTTCAAGTTTCATTTCAACCACTAACTTACCCTTTGGGGTCCAAAAGATCCCGAACTTTCTCATTATAAATTTCCATGTAGGAGACTTCGACTTTAAAGGTCTGTGATTCATTTTGCTCCAACGAGATCCTTTGAAATAAAGCACAGCAGAGTCTTGGAATAAGGCCCAGCTGCTCAGCACTGCCCATCATGGAGAAGGATTTTCCGGAACCTGGAGAAGAGCACGCAGAAAGAAGGAAGAGTAGAAGAGGGAGCAACACCTAATGCTGCAAGCATACAAGTTTCTATGTATCTCACACAGAGAAGTGGCAAACGGCCCTCAAACCCAGGTTCTTCAAGGCTAAGGCAACTTCTTCCAGGATACTCAGAGCCTGAAGGTTTGATTCTCATTGTGACATCTAGAGGGCACCGTGTGTGCAGACGGATAGAGAATAAATGTAACCAGCAAAAATACAAAATCTTTAAAAGTGTGTTCAGTAAAATACCAACTATAGACTGTTAAATAACATTAACAGCGTTTTGCTCTTAAACAGTATTTCATGTTTGTAAAAGTGCTTTCATATATATTCCCTTGTCTGAGTCTCCTGGTTATCCCATGGTATATACGATATAATATATTATGATTTATTGACTTATTCCCACTTCATTGTGGAAAGAATGTTAATGGCTGAGTCACTAGTAATTTTTTGTTTTGTCTGTTTCAACCGATTGTTCCACAAGCCTCAGTGTAATAATTTATCATCACTGAGCTGTACCCTAGTGAAAGTCTTCAAAACAGGGTGATACTAACAGTTTTTTAATAGTTTCTATTACATTTACACTGAGAAAATGATATTTTCTAGTTCAAATATAGGTTAAAACTATAATTTAGGAAAATGACATTTAATAGCTTGAAACCAATTTTGCTCATTAGCAGTGAAATTGCTCAATTACCAACACTGTTAGACCTTCAAAAAGAGGGTTACTTTTGATCGAGTAATTCAGGGAAACCCACAAAGTCAAAAGCATTTCTGCTGCCTCCTGAAAAAGTGTTTCCTGCTTCTAAGTTTTAAGAATTGTGTGTTTAATACCATTGACTGTAAAATAAAAGCAGCCTCTTACCTGTCTGCCCATATGCGAAAATGCAAGCATTATACCCCTGAAAGGACTTTTCAAGAATCCCTTCCCCTAGGCACTTGAAAACCACTTCTTGACCTAAAAAACAAATGAAAAGTAAAAAGTAAAAAAGTAAAAAGCACCAAATAAAAAAGGGAAAGAATGATATTTCTTGATGTATTTTTGTTAATAGCTGAGTTTCTCAACACATAACAACATTCTCTAAATCCAAAAAAAAGATGGACATTAGGCTGTAAGCAGTTTGATATTGTTATGAATTCCAAAAACAGATACTGGATTATGTTTGTAAACTGGTCTGTTCCTCTGTGTATTAGATTGGACTGGATTCAGAGGTTTCACTTTTACTTGATTAAGGCTTTGACTGGGCCACCTCAGTAGGACGTTGAGTCCCCGCCCCCTTGGTGGGCAGGGACTCACAGAGAAAACGACATAGCAGAGGAGAAAGTTGAAGTTTTAATGCTGGAGCCCCAGGAAGTAAATACACAGAGAAGCAGATACATGAGGAAAGAGAGAAGGCTCCATTAGACATGGCAGAGGCCCCGGGAAGAGAGACGAGCCGTTGGCCTGATAGTTTACAGCTGACCTTGTGGAGAGAGCAGAGCAGCTGAGCCTGGAGAGGAACTAGCCCTGTGAAAGAGACTAGACGTGTCCCAGCCTACAGCTGATATTGTAGAAGCTGGGACCTTAAGAGGAAGGGGAAGGCTCAACCCTCGCAGAGACCGGCAGCCATCTTGCTCCAACAGGTGGCAACAGACTTTGGTGAGGGAAGTAACTTAAGCTTTATACCCTGGTAACTGTAAGCTTCCACCCCTAAATAAATACCATTTATTAAAGCCAACAGGTTTCTGGTATTTTGCATCAGCACCCCTTTGGCTAATACAGAAGCCTACCATGGGAAGGGCTCTGTATTAATATATGCAATGCATTTATTATTCTAAACTATAGCTCAGAACCCGGATTAATTCATGATTCTACATGTTCTTTCCCTCTAAGACATGTCCCTAGGCATTTAAGCCTCTGTTCTATTGCCAGTGGGCCACGTGGAAGCATCATCCCAGGTTGGCTTAGTTTCTTCTCATGACTCAGTATCTAAAATGCCTTTAAACGTGGATCGTCCCATCTCCCCAGCTGGACTCTGAGCTTCCAATGAGTGGGGCCCATGTCATTGGCATCTTGGAATCCCCCTCGGCACCTCACTCTCTCCAAGGGCTGATAGTGGAGTGCTGTCTTGAGCTCAGGGCTGCTGTCTGAAGATACGCAGGCACTGGGAGGGGTGGGGGACAGACTCTTACCTAAACCTGTCTGCAGGTCCTATACTACACTAGGCTAGCACTGGGTGCAAGACTGAAGGGGTGAACAGCTGCTTGAACATTTACAGTAGTATTTACTGTCCTATGAATTTCATGGCTTCCTAATATTCACTCCCCATTATTAAGAGAAGTAGAATAATACTCTCCTTCTTCTGTGCTCTTAATCGTAGAACATTTCCCTTATTTACAAAAACTACAGGGTTAAGTATCTGCTTTCTCCCTGAAAAGCAAACTATTATCTGTTTATCTTTGTAGTCCTAGTGACTAGGACAAAATGTTTAACAAATGTTTGTTGAAGGAATGAGTCCATTTAACCTCCTCGTCCTACATGCTATTATAATATGCCAATTCCTTTTACATTTGAAAAGATTCAACATAAGGTCTTGGATGTATCTTTTTTACGCAAAATTGGATCTGATCTTGGCAGTCCCCTGCCATGCTGTGACTTTAATCGTGGCTGCAGAATAGGACTTTCAAAAAATGTGTCAACGTGAAACATATTTCAACCATTAGGTTGGTTAAAAAAATTTTTTTTTAAACATATCAAGTATTATTAGCAAGCATTGAAGAAATGAGTATTTTCATATACTGATGGAGGAAGAATAAACTGATAGAGCCATTCTGAATGCCAATCTGACAGCACCCATTAAAAGGGATCATGTCCATACTCTCCAACCCACTTCTACACATCTACCTTAGAGAAACCCTCCCACAAAGGACCCTTTACAAGGATGTTCATAGCAGCTTTATTAAAAATATTGTAAGTTGGAATCAAGTCAAATGTCCACTCATACAGGAGTAGATAAGTAAAAATGTGTCTATTTTATATGATGGATACAACAGTAAAAAAAAGGCAAATAAAACAAATGCCTTTGAACAACATTCAAAAACGTTGTTTAATGAAAAATAAAAGCCATGTTCAGAACTGTACACACAAAACACAAAAACTCCTGTGGGGGCTGGGTCCATGGATGTTAAAGTATTTTAAAAAATGGGCTGGAAGACATGCCGAATTTACAAACCTTATTTCTCAATTTCTGGCTTTTACCACCTAATACAAGAGCCTAGTACTTAAGGTGTACTCGAAACACGTTGGCTGTACATGTGGAGTTTTTAATTGAGTTTACTCATAATAGCCCTTTGTGATGGGCTAATGTTTCAACTTGGCCAGGTAATGGTGCCCATTGTTTGGTCACAAGGACATTTCATGGACTTTAATCACCAGTGAGTTGATTACATAGATGGCAGATTACATCTACAATCAGCCAAGGAGAGTGCTGTCAGTAATGAATGATGTTTTATCAAATCAGGTGAAAGCCTTAAAAGGGGAAGCGATTTCAGCATTCAGAGAATTTCCCTCTCTACTTTGGGCAATCAACGTCTCCTGGGAACTCAACAAGGACCTTCACTGGAGCCCCTGGTTTGCAGCCTGCCCTGCGGAATTTGGACTTGTGCATCCCCACAGTCACGTGAGAGAATTTTATGAAAATCTCACACTATTCAGGTATCTTGCTGGTTCTGTTTTCCTCGAGAAGCCTGACTAATGCACCCTTCTTAAACACACAGGTTTGTTATGAAGACTTCCTAAAGATACGAATCGGTGTATGTATGTGAGCGCACACACACATATACTCTGAGAAGAATAAGGCATTGCCAAAATTACTATCCAGTAAATACACACACTCAAAATTGATTTTATGTTACAGTCAAGTATGAGAGTACTGTGCCAAGAAATTGTCTGACCCAGCCCATCACACAATCTTTCATACGCATCAGTACATTTTTCTCATAAGTTTTCTCAAAGGACCTCCCTTATTCCACATGCCAAAAGGCAGGGCTTAACTCTGGAGCTGAGCCCTTTATCTTAGAAGATTCTGAATTAATCTGCACTGACGCTTTTTGGAATCGGTCGCAGTCCTCAGTCAGATCCAAGTGCCACTCAAAGGCAGTGTTTCCTGGCACCAGCAGATGAATGGATCCTGTTTGGACTTCCACCCTGGTTAACCAGCCCCCGGGAAGTGGGTAGAGCAAGGGTGCGGACAAAACACTACTCAAGGCTTGGCTAGCCCAAGCATCCTGACCGTAATTCATGATTTCAATTCATATTTAGTAACCTGAAAAAAAAGGAAGAGGTTGCCTTGATGGAAGGATCAACTGCAGAGAAACACTACGGTAAAGGGATTTTATCACGGCTATGCAGAGCCAATCGAGAATGTGCACCTATTTCCGTATCAGGTAGTGAAATGCTGTACTTCTGGTTTTTGCTCCTGATGCGGAGTAGGCTGGAATTTGGCAGAATTCTTTTCCTTGTGTTCTTTCAAGGGCAAGTCACAGCATTTCTTTTTCCTTGGTAGGAACGACCTTTTTGTAAAACATGAAATTTGCTTTGAACAATTTTTAAGTGCACAACTCGGTGGCATTACTTACATTACAATGTTGTGCAACCATCAAGATTTGGGGTAATCTTTCATTACCCCAAACAAACGCTGTCGCCAATAAGCAAAACTCCCTATTCTCCCCCCGCCCCCAGCCCCTGGTAACCTCTAACCTACTTTCTGTCTCTATGAATTTACCTTTTCTAGATATGTCATATAAGTGGAATCATACAATATTTGTCTCTTTGTGTCTGGTTTACTTCAATTAGCATAACATTTCTAAGATTCACCCATGTTGCAGCATGTGTCAAAACTTCATTCCTTTTTATGGTTGAATAATTTTGTGTGTGTGTGTGTGTGTAACCCATTTTGTTTGCTTTATCCACTAACTGGTTGAAGGAATGGGCTTTTAATCTATAGTTTATTAATTTGGAGGAAAAACAAGAATGGATGCTCTTGAGCTCTACGAAAAATGTTTATATGGTAAGTGGGGAAAAAAGGATGTACATATTTAGCATGAAAAATAAATGCAAACAATCAAAGAGTTTCCCAGCATATAAAATACAACAGTAAATTTCAGTTTAGCCTGTGTTCAAATGATCACAAATACTAAATAGGACCTATTTAAAATGCATACTTTTATTAGTTATGCTACTAAGGAGAAAGAAGAGAAATAATGTTTATGAGCTGCGCTGATTACAATGCCCTTTACGTATTTCGTATCACCGAATCTTCGTAATACCCAGGGAGGGTGGGTATGGGTTGTGATGGATAAGGAGACGGGACTATGACAGAGTAAGTCATCTGTCCAAGACCACATTGGCAGTGCGAGGCAGAGCCCAGATGAGTCCCACTCCAAAGCCTGTGCCCTGCCTGTACCGACTGCCGGATGTTAAGGCTGACGTCCATCCCATAATCAGTAACTCAGCACTGCACGACACTGGGAATCAATTACTCCCCCTCTGGCCCCCGTGGTATGTTTTACAAACTCCCAGAGTAGAACTTACTACACTGCACTATTTTTTTTTTAAAGTTTTATTTATTTTATTACATATCTCCCCTTCCCCCCCGCTGTGGCGATGCGCCGAGACTGGTCACTGTGCAGGCGCGGCTTTCCCCGCTTGTGGGCGGTCTCTGCTTCCATTCACGGCCGGCTCTCAGTTCGCGGGTGGCTGGCTGCGCTCCATTCACAGGCGACCTGCCCTGCCCGTGGCGGCTTTTGCCCTGTCCGTGGCAGCTTCTTGCCCTGCCCACGGCGGCTCTGGCCCGCCCATGGCGGCTTGCCATTCTCAAGGCGGTCTGCCCGGTTGGAGAAGTCCCTGGGAACCGAACCCGGGGCCTCCCATGTGGTATGCCGGTGCCCTATCCACTGGGCTATCGAGCCGGCCCCTACATTGAGCATTTTTTAAAAGCTGCTTAGTATTCTTTTGCATGAATGCCCCTCAACCGATACAATCAGTTCCCTAGTGTAGGTATTTACATGGTTTCTTTTTTTTTCCCTGCAATATTCATCCATATTTATCTTTGTGTACCTTTCTGTTGACTTGACTAGGCAAAACTCCCCAAAATCAAATTGCTAGGTCCTCTAGCAATGCTTGAATCCCTTTTTTCAATACCTTCAACAACACAGGCTATTCTTTTTGGTATTGGCCAAATCAAAAAGAAAAAAAAAAAAGAATCTTGTTTTATTAAATTAATCTTCCTTTCTTTTGCTTATTGCTCATTTGTATTTATTCTTTAAAATGGCTATTTAGGACCTATGTTTATTTTTATAAATAAATTGATTTAGCCATTGCTTTTATGAAATTAAATTTTTTTAAAAGTAAAATTAATTTTTTTTTAGGAGGTACCAGGGATTGAACCCGGGACCTTGTACATGGGAAGCAGGTGTTCAACCACTTGAGCTATATCCGCTCCCAAAATTAATTTTTAAATGCTTATTATATATTGATATTAACCTTTAGTTCATCACATATGTTGGGAATATTTTTTTCTCAGTTGTCATTTACCTTTCAGTTTTACATTGTTCTTTGTCATGCAAAAAAATTTGGTCTTTCCTATTAAAATCTTTTAGCTTTTTCTGTGTTATTATTGTCTGTGGTATGGTATGCTTCCAAAATGCTTTCTACCCTCAAATTTATAGATATTCACCCAGATTTTCTTCTAGTTTTGTTGTTTTTGCTTTTTATGATTTCATTTTCAAACCTGACCCGGGCTCCTCTTTACTAGCTGTGTCACCTTGGGCAAGGTCTCAGTTTCGCCATTAGTAAAACAAGGATAATAGTTGCTACTTTATTGGGTTGCTGGGAAGGTTTACGGTATGGGAAAAGCACTTAGCACATTGTCTGGCCAGAATATATTTTAATTACCTATTTATAAATATCATCCCTTAAATCTTTAATTAACTGTAATTAATTTTGATACAAAGAAGGTAATCATCTATTTTGCCTTCAAATAGTTCCTTCATTTGGTAACAAATCTGTGATGCAATCCAAATTTCAAAACTAAAGGAAGAAAAGACTTCTGTTCTTAGATTTCTGAAAGGAGTCATTTATTGCAATTTCTCTAGATTCTCTAGAGGGCCTACTTCTAAAGTCCAACTGACTAAATATAATGGAGGTGCTTTCTCACACATAAGCGAATACTTGAGAAAGAGGGGGCGTGCGTGTGAGGGCGTGTGTGTGTGTGTGTGTGTGCCGGGGGATGACGAGGAGAGGAAGACGACAAGTGTCATTATGAGGGCCAGGGTATGCCAACCAGATCTTCCACTCTTTTATAATATTAAGATACCTCAGGGGGCCAGCTCGATAGCCCAGTGGATAGGGCGCCGGCATACCACATGGGAGGCCCCGGGTTCGATTCCCGGGGACCTCTCCTAGCGGGCAGACCGCCTTGAGAATGGCAAGCCGCCATTGGCGGGCCGGAGCCGCCGTGGGCAGGGCAAGAAGCTGCCACGGACATGGCAAGAGCCGCCACAGGCAGGGCAGGTCACCCGCGGATGGAGCTCAGCCAGCCACCCGCAAACTGAAAGCCGGCCGTGAACGGACGCAGAGACCGCCCACAAGCGGGGAAAGCCGCGCCTGCACAGTGACCACTCTCGGCGTGTCGCCACAGCAGGGGGAAGGGGAGATATGTAATAAAATAAATAAATCTTTAAAAAAAAAAAAAAGATACCTCAGAAAGGTACAGAAATAAAACAATATAATAAAAATCACACCTGTGAAGCTGTGAATGGCCACATGTTCTACAGAGCTCCCTTATTTTCCCATATTCCGGTGTCTTTTAGCTGTTCGAGCCCCTGTGGAGCAATTCTTTAGTTTGGATGACCTTCAGGGTATCACTGGTACAGTAAGAAACAATGACCAAAAACAAGGCCAAACTGTCAACCCAAGTCCAAAAATGCACTGTAGACTCTTTATACGGCCTTCTGTCCTCCTGAACATGACCAGTTCTCCAAGAAATACAAATAATAGCTATACTTCTCTGTGATAGAGAAAATATTAAATACCGAAGGCCCTTACATGGTCTCTTAAAGAGACCCCGGTTTATCCAAAAGACTGAAGGCTTTTTGTTTTGTTTTGTTTCTCTTTTTCAAACATAACATCTCCCCCTTTTCAGCATAGGAAAAAATGACTTCCCAAATGCTTTTTGAAGCTCAGTTCCCAAAAAAAAAAGAGGCTGTTTTAGCTGGGTGGTGGGAATCAGAGAATTCAAACAGTGCATGGGTGTTCTATAAAGATGTACTATCCCCAACCTAAATGTTTCCCGGCTGCAGATTATACAAAGAGAATGAAATGTCCTCTGTCTGGGGGAAAGCACACCAGCTCATAAGGAAAGTTCAGAAGTCCTGTGGGAATCAGGAGGATGTATGAGCATTTGTTTCTATCCCAGAAAACAGACAAGCAAAGCCACAACACTGTCAAAGCCAAGAGGTCCGTGGTTTTCAGCAGAACCGATGCCAGAGAGGAGGCGGCCACGGTCCCCTCTGCAGACAGAAGCTCCACACGGCTGACCCGGTGAATCCGCAGGGCAAACCCGACCTCACTTGTTAACAACTAGGACCATGATGCCAATTTCCTCTGTGGGGTTTATGATTAGACCTCCTATAATCACGTGGACAAGTCTTAAAACACTGGCATGCCCAAAACAATCACACGGTTACCCGGGACATGCTGCCAGAACAACACAGTGCGCTCCTGTATGGGGTTTCTGCAGGCAAAGTCCCAGACCTGAGCCATTCAGCCCCGAGTCGCACGCGATTCGGATCTCTGAGAAGGTAGCACCCCTGGGTCTCCATGCTTGCTCACGCTCTGTTCCCACTGGGAACAGCAGCAAGCTACCAAGTGTGTGTACTGGGAGCTGGGTGACCAAGGTAATTCTCTCTCTGTCTCCAAGACCCGGTAGCAAAGCACGGAAGAAAAAAGAGGGATGAGAAAGCAAATAGCACCCTTAGCCTAACCTGACTACTGAAGAGGCCCAGGGTTGAAAGTTCTAGGAAATGGGAGGCCATAACCCCTGCCCTGGATGCAGACTGCATTAAACAAGGCAGGTTCACAGACCACGAGCGGATGAAACACTAAGCATGGCAGGCCACGGCTGGGCACGGCACATGACCAGAATATTTCTCATTCCTCCAAAATTTTAACACAATCGGTCATTTTTCAGGTTAGACGGCGTCCCTGGGTTTACTGCTTTTCCTTACCTCCTTTCTCTTTAGCGTGAAAAAATATATATATACAGTCAGGCTCAATATCTGTGACTCGAAATTCCTGGCCTGTGCCTTCGTGTGGGTGTTTTTCCACGTCTAAATTGCGCTGACAGCCAGGGGGATTCTGATGAGTCTGGACTTGGCAGGTAGCCCAGCTCCAAATCAGAGCACCTGGGCAGGGCCTGACCAGACAGGCTCCTCAAGCATACCTGAGAGGGTGAGGAAGGCCGCACTTGGACAAGGTTTAAGTAAATCTCTCTCTAATACCTTGGGTGTATAGAAGTACAGCTCTCAACACTGCACTGTTATCTCTAGTGCCTTTAAACCTGGTTTAACTCAAAACACCAAAAACTACACAGAGTTCAGACAAAGGAACTAAGGCTTTAAGGCTCGCCTCGGTGATGCTAGATTTAAGTTTTAATCAACTTCACAAGTTTTCCACTAAGAGGCCTGGTAAATGGATATCAAGACACTTTGCCATGGGGGTAAAGATAGACCATGGGACCATTTTCCACGCTGGCATCCAAGTGCTATCAGCATTTCAGTCCTTGGGAGTCTTACTTGAGGCAGGGCATAGGGTGACACACCCAGACAAATGTTTCCACCCCAGCAGCAGCCCTGGGCTAGTCATGACCTGGCAGGGGATCCGGCTCTGTGTTTATGGCCGGATAAAGTGGCTGACTCACTGAGGAGGGGCCATGCAGCCGCTGCCCTCAGAACCAGAGCCAAGGATGAAAAGAAAATATAGCACCTCACCTGCGAGGGCTGTCCTATAAAGGATGCATTCTGGCATTTTCATACGAAACAGCTGCAGAGAAAGTAAATGTTCTTCATTCCAGGCTTACTTTGGTATCAGACGGAGTATCTGTTGCACAGGG